>JAUTDX010000047.1:0-282068 GCA_030844895.1 Ambrosia x helenae
TATTAATAGCTATCGCTATTTGTGCATTTTTCCGTTTTCCATTATTGACTCTTAAGTTTTGTTTAACATTTGGATTTTAAGTTCCATCTCTTGATGTTTTATTATACTCATTAATTATTCGCTTTTGGATTTTTTTCATTCATCTTATTAAAACTTTTATCCGCTTTAAAACTTACACTATTTTCATTTATGATTTGTGACTTCTACACTATTGTCGCATTTACTTTTATCATTCACGTCATCTTAAATCTTGGTCTTTTAAAACGCATTAGATTTATACATACTTCATGAAATGGTTTCATTTTGCATTTTACAAACCTGTATTACATATTTTAAAAGTCAATGTAAACCTTTTGTTTTCAAATCCAATATATATTTTCGGAGAAATATGCAGTAATAATAAGCTTTATAACACTTTTCAAACTTGACATCTCGTAATTATGAAGATTTTTCAAATGAACCTGTTTTGAATCTAAAACACTCTTCGATTCCTAAAAAAGTTATCCTCATACATTACTACTATCCTTTCAAACTATATCACAAAGTATTGAGCAAACTATGTTTTTTTGATAAACGGAAATTTATCTTATTACACTCGCACTTTTTCAATCGCAAAACTTTTGGTCTAACAAAATGTTGTACATATCCTATCAGAATGTTACTAATTGTCCTTTATCATATAGTGTATATATGTAAAACTAACTAAATTTAAAGCCTTATGTCAGTAGACTATACGACTGTTTGCGTACTCTCACTCATCATAAGTTTCAATCTTTATTCTCTTACACCATTTTATTCATAGTTATTTCTAACACGTTATTTGTGATTTTTTTATTTCACCCTACTCGTTTGCAAAAGTTCAACTCGTTTTACCTTCATTTTGAGCAACTGTGCGATTTACTAGATTTATATTATACTATTTTTTCAATCGAACTTTTATGTTATACTTATATACTTACATGAACGCATATTTTGTATGCATATGTTTCCTGTTTTGAGCAAAACCCTGTTATACTTTACATTATTTTGTTCATCATCAAGGTCAATGAACATACTAATTGATAACTCGTATGAGATTTAAGCCAGTGCCCACGTACGACTCGGACTAGAGTATTTCTTTAATCCGAGGGGAACGGTGTAAATCTCGGAGTTTATCAATATAAGTGTTTAGAGCCCAACGATGTGAAACAGAAGTTACCGGTTAAGGGTGAACCCGAAAGGGAAGAACCTCTAACCATGTATATTACTTACACAGTACTCTCATAATGGTTAAAGAGTAAACCCGAAAGGGAAGGACCTCTAACCATGACATGATTGAACATTATTTCATTACAGTAGCTTTTACATACTGGTTGCACGCATTTGTTCCTGGTATTATTTATGTTAGGGTTATGGAAAAGCATAACACCCTAGTGTAAGGTAAATCGATGATTACGGTCCGGAACGCAATCATGGGCTTACAGGTACATGAGGGTGGTGTGTGATTCTACTTAGGCTATTGGTAGACAATTAGTACGAATCCAAAGTATCGGGAGTGTGGTGGGTCAGCTGCGGTACACCCTATATAATAAGCATAAACGATACCGCGGGAGCGGACTAGGAGTCTGACCAAGAACCTATACATTACTTTATACTTATCTCTTCATTAGAACAGTGGGCTAATAGCTAGCACTTTCGATAGGAACGTTCTTACGCGAGCTTCAACTCGTCTTCCTAGAGTCTTTCTCTTGACCACCCACACAGAAAACACAAACCTTGTATACTCTTGCACTCTTAGTTATTTGGATTCTTGTTGCATACTCGTAAACGTTCAGTCAGAAATCTTTCTACTAAAGTAGGGGAGATTGCTTCATTAGTACCTTTGCCCTCACCAGTTACACATTCCTAAAGTTTTTAACATTTAAACTATCAAAAAAATTTTTTTTTTTAATCACGGGTCAACTATCAAAGATTTTGAAACTTTTACTTGGGTATTAGAAAACTATTTTAAATTTTTGTCAAATCATAAATGATGAAATTCTCTTTTTAAAACCTAGTTGACTTTTACAACACCTTTTGTTTCACAGTAACCTCCACTTGAAAGAAATTTCGAGACGAAATTTTCTGAAGTAGGGGAGACTGTGACATCCGTCACCCTCGTCTTTCGTCAAATTTACAAAATTAACCTTTCAAATAATTCTAATTTAGTTTCTGTAAGTTTTGACGTTTCGAATTTAATAAAGCAGCGAATTCAATATTTATTTTTTTTAGTTATTATGGATCATATTTACGTATATTGAAACATATACTAAATAGATTTTTATAAAAAAAGAAATTTTAATTAAGTTTTGGAAAGCTTTATAGATGTTAAAAATTAACTTGGTTAGTTTGTTTAGATTTTATATAAAGGAATTTAACTTAGTTATATAATATACTAACCTAGTTAAAAGTGGAGGGACTAATTGTGTCAAAACCTCAAACTTTTTATCTGAGTTTTATCCCCCTGTGGCCCACGTTTTTCCGGTCACCTGTGGTCGCCGCCGGCGAGTATTCCAGCAACCCCATAACTTTCAAATAGGCCCTTTAAACTTGATTTTTTTATTATACGTTACAGTTTTGATTCGTTCAACTAATGTTCGCTATGCCTATACGTTTCTAAGGTGTTTAAAGCAACGATTCAAGGGGTTCTTGTGTAACCGTCGACCTCAAGACATAAACCATCAGTCTTCGTTTAATAATTATATAAATTAAACATAGAGTTACGTTTCTGCACCTTTTTCCATTCAAAAACAAAAATTAATCACCAAATCCGGTCCAGAAGGGTTGGAATCGGATCAAGCACATCGACTTTTCTTTTCTTCTTATTCAATCGCATATCATTGTTTTGAGGTAATTCTATGTTGCCGTTTGGTTAGTCGCATTCCTATGAACAAAAGCCCTTTAGTTATGCTCAGTAATACTTGTTAATTCGGGTTATTGATTTGGGTATTAGGGTTAGGGTTCTTGAGTGCATTTGGGGAAGAAGATGAGTTTAAACATACTATATAAATATAACCTGTTTCAATAATATAATCAAATCTGGTACTTGGTCTAGTGGTTAGTGTAGTTAACTTAGAAGAAAGCAACTCAGGTTCGAACCTGGTTGCCCTCATATTTGTGATTTTATTTTTTTTTCTTCATCTATAATTTATAATCATATTATAGATATTTATAATTCATTTAAACTTAGATATTCATAATAAATTCATTTTTGCTCCAAAAATTATAAAAATTTAGGAGTAGTATCTTGACACCATAAAGAAAATTACCACATTTTTATTTTCTGGAAAATGTTTTATTTTTATATTTTTATTGAATTAAATTGTTTTAATCATATTTAATTGATTAAAAAATTCATTTTTAATGATTTTAATCTCAAACTTTTTGGGTAATTATTTCTCATCATCACGAACTCTAAAAATATTTGGTTCAGAAAACGTTTATTTTTATTGATTTTCCTAATTTTAATCATTAAAACATAATTTAATCTCGATAAATCAGTTTTAAATATAAATAAGTTTATATAAATTATGGGAAAATTATTCTAATTTGTTTACATCAGAAATCATCCATTTTCTATAAAACTAGTATCTTTGGATCATGTCTTGTATTTATAGTCTTATTTATGTTTAATTAGATATAATTAATCATTTAATTATTTTTATACTATTAAATATCTATTTTATAAATACTTTTATTATAAAATAGAAATATTCTTATGGTTGAAAGCCTTTATTATCATTTGTTGGATCACATTGTAACTCATAATTATTTATTTCAATATTTATGATTATTGCATTTATTTATAATAATTGTAATTAACTAAATTATTTTGTATTAATTATTTAAACATATTTTAACCTAATTATTCACTTGGTCATAATTATATTACCTAAATCATATCTAAAAACTTTGATATATTATTTTAATATACAACTTTTATATTAATCCGACTTATCGTAAAAACTCTAATTCCCCAAATCGACTTAGCAAACCCTAATGCCTTAGACCCTAGTTACCTTAGACTCTTAGACTTTTCCTTATTAGTATTCTTATACATTATAGGTTGGATTCTTCGGAATTTCCATTACTTAGCTCACGACCGCTTAAGTTGGATCTTAATCACTTTCGCAAACTGTGAGTATATCTTTCCCCTTTTTACTGTTTTACTATTTTGGGGTGACTCATGTACTTACTTATATATTAATCAAGTTTCAATTTCTTATACTTAATGCAATTCTCATGTGTGTTTTGCTTTATGTTAATTGGTGTGTCTATGACTTGTCAAAATCATTAACCGCTGGGCGGCCTAGCTTTTCAATGAATAGTACTATGGTATACCCCCTTGAGACTCTGTTGGGAGAATCTTGGTCATTGTCTTGTTAATTCATTATTCAGTTGGTTAGTCATGTGTTAGTCATTATTCTCAGGTTTGGTTTTGAACGGATATTACTTATTACATAATTGCAAATGGTACCGCACATGAATTGCTAAACACTTTTCTACTATATTTATTTAAACAGGGTATGCTCACCAATACATTTTTGTATTGACCAAATTATTTTGTACATGTTTCAGGTTGTTTTGAGATGCATTCTTTAAGCTTTCGGATTTATATTTAGATTTTGATTCATTGTATTTCAATTTAGTTGGCAATTAGAATCATTGTATTTCATTTCAATGTAATAAATTATTTAATCAATGTATTCAAAATTTACACTTAGTCCATGAGCTATTGAACAATCGTCACTACGTGACACCTCGATGTTTCCGCCATCGGTTGGGGTCTCCTAACGATTTTTCTACGATTTTATATGAAATTTTGAAAATCAGGTTGTCAGGCTGTCAATCCGAGCGGTCCGGTCGCTCAAACCGCGCGGCGGTCGCTTAGACGCTGACATTTCTGAGCCCTCTGTGAAAGCCGAGCGGCCGGTCACTCAGCCGCGCGGCCGGTCATTGCTTCTGTTGCTTGTTTGGTGATTTTTAAGCATGGGAATCATATTGCAACTGCATTTGATGATTCCCGAAGCCTAAGTAATGACTTGCCGACTAAATAAACCTTTGTTTGACTGAAATTATGGTCCGGTTTATGTCGCCATGATCCGGTTCTTAGTTTTGAATGTTTATGGCGACTTTTACCCAATTTGACCCATTAAGGCCTTAAATCAAACAAGCCACTTTTGACCACTTAAATTGCATACCGTTTGAGTTGTCAAGTCATTAGACACTTGATCAACAAAAGCGTTTGTCCGATTTGTTTCATTACGACTTAGATTCTTAGAATCAACCTTTATTAATCCTTTAAATCCCCAAAATGCCTCTCATGACCAAATCTTTCAATTTAGCCATTCGTGGCGAAACCTCTTGTTTCAAATCCAATGTTTTTGACTCAATGACTTGTTTAAAAACCTCTAAGTCCTTCCGGACTTAGAGTTTCATCCTTTCTCAAGTTTTCACTTGTTTAGTCAATTCTAAGCGCATTAGCGCGCATTTGACACAGTTATGAAAATAACTTACTTGATTGGCACCCACACCTCATGTGAGTACTTTTATCACCTATGTTGCTTCGCCCGAAGGCGTTTATTCGACTACGGATTACCGGGTGGCCTTGACCCATATCCATACCTTGTGTTTATCCTCCATGATTTTCAACATCGAGCATGCACGAGCAAATGCATTTACCTGTATGCTTTCTAAATATACACATTAACCCTCGGAACTCAAATGGCAATAACTTGCCATTTGACCTGTTTAACTTTATGAATCTTAATGCTTGGAATACAAGCATCAAGTGTTGGACTCACATGGTGAGGACATCACCATTTGACCCGTTTAGACTCATAGTTCATAATACTATGTTACCCAAGTTTTTATCTATGGTTCAAGTGACACAAACTTGACCCATTTAACTTCATGCTTAACGACTCCATTCAATTGATTTAATTTGGATTAAAACATCATTTCTCACATATCTTTATTAGTTGACCGTTTGATGGATTCCTCCATTTGGTCACAACTCATTATCTCGATTAAGGTCATAAACCACATTTTGTATCGAGTGCCCATAAGGCGACCCACTTAATAGATTATACCCCTTGGGGTTTATCTTTATCTCACTCTCAAGATTTAAAACTAATGTTTATAACAATTAAGCTATGTTATAGTACATTGGTGTAAGTAAAACTTACCTCATATCCGTTCTTGCTTCCATGGCATCCGCCTTGCATCCGTTTGACCCGTTTGCTCCCTCTTTGTTGTACCTAACTTGAGGATGAGTCAAACTCGTTTATTAGAATACACAACATGGAATTATTTCACTATCCACATGTCATGTATTCATTATCAATTATAGCTAAATCCATAGATATTTCCTTACATAGAATGTGTAATCAACTTGGCTTATTACAAACCAACATTACATACAATTGATGGCTCTTACATGATTCTAACTTCATAGTTTCACTAGTGTTCACCAATTTGGCATTTAATCAAACACTTGGTGTGCACCCACCAATTTTTTTAGTTTCAAAAGTTCAAGATATAGCCAAAGCATCACCATTTGTCTAATCATCATCATAACACATTATTTAGACCATTTTGCCTAAATTTCTTAATATAACAACTTCACAATATTCCCAAGACTACTAGATGTATATGGGTTCAACATAGAGGTTTAACCCCAATTTTCACAAGTTAACATATTCACATGAACATAGCAAACACATATGTAAAATGCTATTTACACCGTATTTAGATATGTTTGGAGCTCCCTAAAGTTAGAGAAACCACCATCAACATACATTATCACGTTTTGTAAAACCCTAAATTTTCACCATGATCAAGAATGGATATAACATCAATTTCTACCAATAAAAGGTACCTCGATGTTTATTAAGCCTTAGATGACTCGTTTCTTGCTAATGCACCAAAAAAAACTCTTAATTTGGCTTGGATTTGAGCAAGGGTTTGATGTTGAGGGTTTGGAGGTGAAGGAGAATACCTTCTCCTGATTATAATCGACACACACACACACTTATGTGTGTGTGTTCATCCCTTTTCAACATGATGCACCCACAAGTTTCCCATTTTGGCAACTATGGTCCCTCCAAAAATCCCCAATTGTTACTTCTTATGAAACTAGCTATTCAAGCTAGTTTTTTTTTCTCTCATATTATTAGCTTGTTAATAAGATTAATAACACTAACTAGATTATTTCTATATTAGAACATAACCTATGTTCTTTCTTTGTTCGGATCTTGTTATAATAATTTTGCTAATCACGCCTAATGGCATAATTAGACGAACAAATGGTTTTGGGGTGTTACACAATGATCTGTGCCGCTTGCACCACGATGTTTATAACAAAATTTACGGTTTCGTTTGTAGATGATGAACCTGAAGAAGACGAAGACGACGAAGAAGATGATAACGACATGGTTGTTTGAGGGTTTGGATTTTTTATAAAATAATGGTTGGTTTAAATATTATTGAGAGTGTTTGAGAGAGTGTTTTAAAATTTTTAAAAGTTGTAGGAAATGTTGGGTATTTATATATTATAATAAAATCTTTTTTTTAAACGGTCAAATTGCCGTTGTGTAACAGCTATTTCTTGATCCCAATGCCATCAAAATGGCCCGGCTTGGAAGTCATTGGCATGCCGCCCTTGCCGTTACCGGCCCTGGAGGGCGGTGTTACCCGGGGGCAGCAACAGCTTGATGGTCCTTACCGTGCCTTTGCGGTTCCACACCCATAGTCTTAGAAACCACACAATATTACTCATGACAGTTTAACGGTCAATAAGTATTTATGCCATGATATGGACCGCCTACCAGGGTTAAACAACTAGACACACAAATTGACTCAATGTGAAGGCCTTTTGATTAACATTTTAATTCAACATAAACTAAAAATAAATTAAACATTTTAATTTAACATAAACATTCATTAAAATTAAATAAAAAGTTACGTTAGTCTAAACGAAAAACTACCAAATTTAAATAAATTAAAAATACAAAAACTTATAAAAAAAAGGTAGGAAAAGTTAAAAAAAATTTAAATTGCAAGAACAACCATAGTTGGAGGCCGTTTAATGCTTTCGGTTGAGGATGATTTCTAATTAACATTGGACCGGTCACCCCTTCGTGCAGTTTCAGAAACGTTTCAAGTTCTTGGTCATACTCTTGTTTCGTCTAAGCCACATGAGCCGACAACTCTATCGCTTCTTCAATGTTTTCTATTTTATTTCTACCAACTTGTCGAACCTTTCTTCTATCATTTTCTTTGTACATACTAACTTCGTCAACCAAATTGTGCATGCTAGACGACTCGATGGATTTCTTTTGTTTGTTTTGTGTTTTCTTGGTTGTGACGCCCCAAAATTCAATAAACGTGTTACATCTTATTAAACGACACTTAAGGGCTTAAGTCAAAACAAAACAACCAGGGATTCATTCCTGGTCCTCATCTCTCACGCCAAACACACACATGCAAACCTAAACCACCTACTAGCTCAATCCAGCCAAGAATCAAGCAATTAACCCTTACATTAATGAGAAACTGATCATCTAAGGCCTATCAATCAACTAGGTAATCTTTATTTCATTCAATTTGGTGTAGAATTAGTTTATGTGATGACGATGGAAATTTAGAATCTTTGATTTTGATAAATTGGTGACTAAGAAAGGTGTCTCTAGTACAAGAGTCTTAAAACGAAATAATCTTGTGAGAGTCATAGTAACTTGCAACCTAAATGGGAAACCCTTAAAGTTCATGGTATGAACATGGTGGGTCTTTTGGGTGGTAAGTAAATTTTAGGAATCATTGGTAATAATGTGTGTGTATGCATGCTTGAACCTAAATTGTAATATATGATTAAATTGGGTAATTGAATTACATGAGCCTTAGATATTGAAGTGGGTATGATTCTTATGGTCTTGGTGACCTATAATCTAATGTTGTAAAAATCCTGCCACCAAGTGTTTGATGAAACGCCACAATGAAGCTTGACTTCATTGGACTATAGACCTTGTATTGATACACTTGGTAAACTTATATGGTTGCTTGAACATGTGTCTAATCACGGTTACATGAATGTTTATGGGTAACACAATCACTAGGTACCAAGCAAAAGGCATTGAGAAGTCAAGCGGTAAAGGATTTGAGGTTGAAAGGCCACGACTAAGGTATGTCATCACCATGACTTTAATTATATGTGTAAATCATGAGTTAATCGATATGTGTACATTTAAGTTGAGTGGCGATGTGATTCCCAAATGACTTATGAAATATAAAGGGAAAATGTATCATAAGTCATTCAGACCGAGCAAGGATTAACTAAGCGAAGTGGCACATGTGGCCATGAACGCGAGACATTGCCACAATGGTAGGATGATTTGGGGAGATGCTCCTGTTTTCGAATCAAAACTTGGTTGGGAAAGGGTAATAAATAACTTAGAGTTGGGAATCACAAACCGTTGTATAATAGGGTCGCTAAACACCCCAAAAATCTAACCATGTGATAGTTTGATGACTAAGTTCCTTGTTTATTGATCCTAGTGCGATTGCATAGTTCATATGTGCAAGTGAATGGGTCAAATATCTAATCGGTAATTTCTTGTAGTCTTAGACAGCTTCCAAATCCAGGTATTGGCTTGTTAGGCCTTAACGGGTTACAAAATTTGTAATGGATTAGTGTTGGAATGATAGAATCCGGATTGTTAGTGTTATAATGCATATTAGATGTGTTAAAACATGGAATGTTATGTTAATAGTCATGGTATTGGAACCCTTAGTTGTTAGACGAGTCAAATGATGAAATCAGATGCCTAAAGAAGGTTAGTGCAGGGCAAAATAGTAGCACACAGCCGTAGGCTACGGCCACTTGACCAAAACATGTCAGGCCCTGACAGTCGTAACCTACGGCGAGGAAGTCGTAGGCTACGACCTTCCCTGGTCAACAAAACAAGCCAACCGTAGCCTATGGTTGGCATACCGTAGGCTACGGCGAGGGTCTCCTACGAGCATTTTGCTCCTTTGATCCATTATCTTCTGTAGTTTTCTAATCTCTAATGGGTTTTCTATTGAATGGTTGACCCTAGGTGCATCTTATTAGAGACTCGGAAGATGATCAAGGCTCATCTTTGAAGAACGAACGCATGCTCACTCCTTCGCTTCCATACTTACACTTTTGGGTCTAATGTAGTAATGGCTTGATGTTGTTAGCTATTTGAACACTTGTTAAACCACAACACCTCTTGTTTAAACTAGTATATGTGATTTTGTGTAATCATCATGCCTATGATCGCAAACTCGGCGTTTTGAGCCCAAAGTGAATGAAATCTTTTGTAATTATGGTTGGGGTCTTACATTGGTGGTGCGTTGTGTTCGTTAAGGTTGGACATATGACTAGTGAAGGCATCATTGGGTGTAGATGAGCGGTAGTTGTCGTCTTTAGATCACTTTCTTCTCATGTCTGGAAGGCTATCGGAACCTTCACCCATCAACAGGACTTTGCCCCATTTGTCGTGCTTGTGTGCAATCTTCCGTACATCAACATGAGTAAAATCTCATAGATAGCTTCCTTTGTAATCACTCAATGCCGTTTTCATCACCATACAATCGTTAGAACCACTCAATTTAAACGTTTCTATATAAAATTCAAAAAAGAATTTAAAACAACTAAAATTATAAATTAAGTTTAAATATATAAACATAAATTAATACAATTATAATTATAATTTAAATCTAATTGTATTAATATAAATAACAACGAAAATGAATACCGCTTAATTCCAAAGCCCGTTGAACTCGATCATTGGTGTATTCATGGCACCTTTTGAGGATACTTGTTGGACTATACGCTCACTTTCTACGTTGTAATGTTTAAGAAAAGTCTCTCAAAAAAATGTCTTGATTGTTGATTTCCGACTTCCTTGTTTTCAGAGCAATAACATGCTTTCGTCAGAGCTACATTTTTTGTTTAGTTTTCCAAACTTTTCTCTTCGCATGATTATTGAATTTAGTGTGCTTTCTTGTACCACCACGACTTCATCTTCATCATCATTGAATTGCATTTCTTCAATATCATCGTTCAAATTATATTGATGATCTTGAGTTTCTGGCACAACATCGTCTTCATCAAGTCCTTCAAAAATCAGAAGCAGCCGTTCCGCCTCGAAATGTGGGGGTTCTCGAAGGGCTCCTCATTACATACCATTCAATGTCTTGTATTCTGTATTCTCAACTGTGGGCAACGAAATTAGGAGCGATTGGTAGAGTATGTTGGTGGAGTGGTTGTGTAAACATTTGTGGCGGATAACCAAATTGCTAGTATGTAAACATTTGAGTTTGTTCTTGTGAATAATGTGGTTGATACCCTTGACGACCCGCCCTTGAATCAACATCATGCGCGCTTCGACCTATAACTCTATAGCTCGAACCTGCTCCTCTGGATTTGGCTGATTTCTATGTGGCACCAACCGTTGATCTTTGAGAATCCATGGAAAAATTTTTGGGGAGTAAAATAGTGCATTTTGTAGAAAGAATTGACCTTCCAAGATAAGAAAGGGTGATATATGTGTGACATTAAATGAAAGAGTTCATTTATGAAACATCACATAAAATCCAAAGAATTTTTTGTTACTATGACAAGATGTTAACAAGAAATGAAAGAGTTCATTTATAACATCGCAAAGGCCAAGGCGTATGATGGTTATAGTATAGATGTTATGCATAATATAAATGAAAGTGTTCATTTAAAGACATCGATGAAAGAACCAAGTGTATGGTGGCCTAATCAAGATAATGAGATGTAAATCTTATCCCAAGATATGATTATCATTTCTAGAGTAGAAATTAAGGGATAAAATCTTGATGAGAAACAAAATATAAATCAAGATGTTGTAGAGACAAATCTGATACATCGCTTTAAGATGTTTCTAATAGTAGAAACGGAGGAATCGAATCTTGATAAAACAAACAAAGATCAATGTCATTTATTGTGTGAGATATCACACACTATGCATGTTGAGGAAATAGGAATGATATATGACAGATATTAGAGAATATAATGATAATGATCTTTATATATGTCTTGTTACATGTATATGTTTTTTAGTGTTTTGTGTCTATTTGGACTTATGGAAACATCATGACATTTATTTGGAGCTAATGGTTAGATGCCTCATAAACAATGATTTACAATTCAACGTTTTAGAATTGTTAAAGAATCCTTGAATAAAGTCTTCTAAATGTATGTAAATTTATTAGGAGCTAGTGGTTAGATGCCTCAAAAGAGAAACCACTTAATCGTTATACTTGAACTTTATTACACATTTTAAAGATCAAGTTAGTGAATTTATTGGTGAGTTACGAGCTAATTAACATTAATAGCAACCCAACTGTGGGCAATAACTTCAATCAGTAGCAATCATGTTATCAGCACTAACTACCATCAATAGCAGCCGGGATGCCGGCATGATGCCATCAAGAACATCATCCTTCATTCCCTTCATCTTTCTTTCAAATGAGTCGTCGAGCAATGGATTGGAATAGGTTCCTGTGTCTCTTTTATCCTCTCTATATTCCTCGATTTTAGCACATATATAAACCTATTTTTACAAAAATAAATATCTTAATTGATCTATTTTGGTGAGTAATTATTCTAAATTCTAATCAAAGGCGTGGATTTGCGAAGCACCGTGTTTTGAATCTTTGAGATGAAATATTTGTTTATTTATTTATAACCGAGTCAAGATTTGTTTTTTTGTCCTGCCATTGTTACTGGTTTAAGGTAGTTTTGTATTATGACCATTAGCTTATTCAGCTGATTTCGCATGTAGATTTCACTGGTGATGGAGTAAGGAGCCCAACTGCTAAGCATTCCACACACATCTAAAGCCTAGAAGAAGGGAGTTTTCGAAATAATTCAATGCGAATTAGACGGCCAAACTAAATGAGTTGGTTTATATAGGGCAGATAGGGTAACACCTATCATGGTAGAGGTGGTTTGGAATTCGAAACCGCTATATCACCATGCTACATCATTTCAAACCATAACTGTTTCAGACCCACTTTTTTCCACAACCACAAACCATTACACAAAAAAAAAAAAAAAAAAAAAAAAAAAACTTATTTATTCAAAAAGTACAACGGGTTCCAAACACACCCGTCCGCTCTGCCAAACCTAGCTCCCCCCAATCAAACCACCCCTACAATGGGGCTTCGTATGGTTTCCTTGGTTTGCTTCAGCCAGACCATGCCAAACCAACTCATTGTTGTTGCCCTGATACGGAGTCATTGGTCTACTTTGGGGTTTGAAAGCAAATTAACTAGCTCCGGACATTCCAAACTATCGGACTGATACTTAAAACAAATTACTAAAACATCTTAAGCTGAAACTAATACCAGGATTTATAAAGTTTGTCAAATAAAATAAGCTACAATTTGTTGTTATAGTTTATGGTTTTTTTAGCAAAAATTAATATCTTGATTCCAACTTTTCGTAGATATAATCCAAACCAAACCAGTCAAATGTGAAACATCCGATTCGACCTGTATTAATTTATTTTCCACAATATGTAAAAAAAGTGAAGAAAACATACACCTATAGTAGTTAGTAAGTATCCGAATATTATCATTATCATTATCATTATCATACTTTATATAAGCTAAAACCTCCATGCAGACGTGGCAACAAGTGGCCTATCATGCCAACAGAGCACCATCTCTCCTTGCCGCTTCAGCACGTGGTAACCCCTAACTTGTACCCGCCTCAACAAACACTCGGCTTGAAACTCCGCGAACTGACTCAACCCCACCGCCCTCATCCCCGCCCTAACAAACGCCTCGCGCCAAGACCCTACTTGTCGTCCTGACGCCTCTACCGCCGCCGTTATCTTCGGTAGTAACACATACGTCTCTATCTTCCTTATCCACTCACTCCCTCCCCCACCACCTATATTCGCCGCCTCCAACGATTCCAACAACGTCGAATAGAATTCCAATCCGTCAATAACCGTTTGCCGAAAAAACGACGGTTCACTCCCGATCAGTCCTTCACCATCCACGCAGACAATAACATGTGGCGAAATTCGCCGCATATCGGTTATGAAACTGGAGCCGATACGGTGGAATGTTGTTGATGAGAGGATGATCGCTGTCTTTTCTCCTTCTATAAATTTAATAGATTTGAATGATAAGTATTCAAAGGTTCGATACGAGACGAATTCGATATCGAACCGTAGCTTTAGACCGCGAGCGAATTGCCAGAGATTATCTCTGATTAATTTCGATTCGGTTTCGTATTCTTCTGGAACAACCGCGGTAATTCTAACCGCAGGTGAGTGAAGTTTGCGAACCTCGGCTTTTTCTGCGATTTCCTTCATGAAGGACGCCCAATGACCGCCTAAACCTATGTCGAAATCGATGACGTGGACGATCATCGCACCGTCCACGGCCTCTAGCACCGCCTGGTTGGCGGTGAAGTCAGAGAACATGGGGATCGGTGAGACGTTGGAGAACGTCTTGTATGCCTTTATTGCTTGTACAATATCATTCGATGATGACGACTGAGTCATCCGAGTTGGCCCTGTGAGTAGAGACTCAAGCGCCTCTTTAAAATAAAACGCGGCTCTTTGAAGCGCCTTTCCAGTAGGCGCTTGGAGGCGCTGGTTGAGCCGCGCTAGTATCACTTGAGCCAGCTGGATAGACCGAGTTTCAAAACACTCAGCTATCCTAAGCAACTCGTCCACGAAATTATTATTATTATTATTGTCGTCATCATCTTGGCCCATGAAATCAACCGGGCTTAGATTCGGATTCAAGTTCTCGAAATCTGATTGAAAAAACATAGCCGTAGTAGGAGCAGGAACCGTGATTTCCGAATGAATCGGTGGTAGCTCGGGCAGATCAAGCGGGTAAGCCGGCTTAGTCGAGTCATCATGAAGCCCTAGTTCCTTCATCAGAGAATCCCATTCTTCAAACTGATGAATATTATTACTACTACTACTATTACTATTATCCAACAGTAGCCGATCCTCAGATGATGAAAACACAACACTATTATTGTTAATAATATTATTATTATTATTATCTCCAGATAAACTAAACAACTCTGAAGGCTTACCAGTCACTGGACTTGGAGGACTCCTTCTTACGTCAAGTACCGATTTCGGTTCGTATCGAATACTACCACCACCGCCACCACCGCCACCAGTAACTTCTTGCTTGATGTTAGTTGAGTTTAGATTGTTTTGGGATGAAGCAAAGGGCAGTTTCATTACTCAAACGTAACTCAGGTGTGTATATTATTAATATTCGATGTACTCCTCAAGTTTAGGGTAAATGGGTTTTTAAGAGGTGATGATGGTGAGCTTTTTGTAAGTGGTGTGGTGGGGTATGGACGGCCATGGTTAATGGACATGAGGTGCAATGAATTGACAACACGGGGTTGAGGAGGAGAGTCAATAGATTGGTTGATTGATTGAGCCATAACGAAGAAGCTTCGTCCTCAAGTTTTTATAAAAATTTAACAACTTTTGCTTTTGATGATTCTTTTGGTTTGCTTCTTTTTAGAGGTAAGTGGGTTGACCTCTGAGACTCTTCCATCGCCTTTCTAACTTAAACGTGAAACACATATATTGTTTCTCATACACATTTAATATAACTTGGCTTCCAAAATTATATTTCATGTGTAATTGTGAATCTAATTTGTTGATGTTTAGTTGCATACACTTGTTAATAAAATAATTGTGATATGGTTTGAAAAATGATAGTTGATACACATGTTTGAGGATTTTTTTTTTTTTTTTTTTAAGCAAAATGGAGCCACAGTTAGAATATTTTATGCATTTGGTGTGTAAAAATTTGATTTGGCAAATTGGTGAATTCGTAATTTGAAGTTGCAGATTAGGCTGATGTGGCAGTCACGTAGGAGAAAAGGAGAAGACTGCACGTGGGTCAATATGTGAGTAGGATAATCCGTAAGTTCAACTTGCGAATTTCCTTCTCTCCTCTGCCATGACACAGACCTCTCCATCACATGTATATTATTGCATGTGTATTAATATGTGAAGGCTTTTGTCCGACATAATAATGCAAACTAAAACCGCAAGTTGAACTTGCAGGTATGTTACTATATATGTTATGAAACATGGCAGCATTTCATATTTCGACAATGCGTAAACCATTTCACTTTCCATTTGTATGCATGAGTTCAAGGCATAATTTTGCACGATATTTCCACATTCCAGATGCAAAATAATACCATCCAACAAAATCCACATTATCTACCATATACCATGTCCATCCAAAAAATATGTCGTGTCTTGTCTTTCATGTCTTGGAATTTTCCAACCGAAAACTATTGTTTCTGAAAAACACAACCGTTTATCTATTTCATTGGCCATATAGTTGGAACAATAGGGTTTTTGACTCGTTTTGATCGATGTTACATCTGCATGCATGTTAGTTGGATCGATGCTACATCTACACGTGAGATAACACGTGTATATGTAACATCGGTACAAGTAATTTTAAATTTATTAATGTTGCAGGGTCCTAAATACATAGAAAATTCTATGCAGTCTATATTTGCCTCCCTGGCCTTTTTTCTATCCAGGGCAGCAGCGGTTGATGCAGGGAGGGATGGACTATAGAGTTGAGATTTCTAGGTCCTTTTCCCCCATCGCTATTGGATGTTGGGCTGTTGGCGGGCGGAGGGTGGGCTTTGGCTATGGGATGTTCTGGCATGGCATGACAGGGTGAAGAGGAACGGTGCGCTTTCGGCATTACATGAAAACGTGGAGAGGAAACAGGGGTAACCATTCACATTCACATGCAAGTCATGCCAAAAACCTTTTATTTCTTTTTATCGGGGAGGATGGATGATTCTACAACGTCAGTATTGATGGTGTTGCCGAAAGTGTCCTGTTCTGTTGGATCGATGATCCAGGATCCACCATCTCTTTTGGAAAAGGCAAACTTTTGTACTCTTTGGATCGATGTTACATCTGCATGGAGAGTTAATGATATTGAAGAGGTAATGTGCCTACCAAATCAATGTCATTGAGAGTTAATTAAAGTAGCCTAGAGATTATGGTTGAGGATGCCCTTGATTGTATTTGACAAGGTAACTTTCAAGGCCCTCCCATGACCAATGAGATTGAAATTGCTGCGATTCGAAATGCTGCACGTTTTGAGTTATAAAGTTGGGGTTGGTGTTCTCGAAAATAGATTGTTTTGTAACTGTCATTTGTATAGATTATGAACTCGGATATACGTTGTATATAATGTCATTTTAATCGGTAGTGTTTTTACAATTGATGAAGTTTGAATACTTGGAAAAATAGTTGGTAAAATTGTTTTTTTTAACGTTTTGTCACGTATCGAATCATGTCATCCATATATTTTTAGGACCAGATCTCCCGTGAGCGTTGATATATCTCCTGAGGACATCGCGTTGACGGCCCCTGTGATTGTGTCGACCGGCCGAGTGCGTTGATGAAGAAACAATAAGTATCTCGAAGATTATCACTAATCACCGAGAGGTTTATAATTATGTTTATCCAAGTACAATCCTTTATCCAAACCGTTGGTTTAGCCCGAGACGTGAACTAGGAGTGAGTGTGTGTGTGGTGAAAGTAAAGACACAAAGATGTAAGTGGTTCGGTAGAGTTCGGCCTACGTCCACTATGAAGAGCCGGTTGTTTATTACTTCGGAGTTTACAAAGTATTACAAGAAGAACCTAGCTCTATAGTACAAATGATAATTTTTTGGATCATTTGCAAAAGAGTTGATGTCTTCTATTTATAGTGGAAGTCGTGGGCTTTGGAAAAAGCCCACGAGGAGTCTTGGTTGGTTTGGGCTTTGCCCCGACCCAAATGCTTTTGGCCAATGAAATGGGCAGGAAAAGTGGATGACCATGCTGCTGACGTCATCGCCAGTTGGAAATGTCTTGCCTGGTGGACACGTGGCGGCGTCTGACTGGTCCCCGACATGATGTCTTTTTGATACAACATGGTTGACTTACCTGCTGGCGTCTGATGTGACGTCTGGCAGCAGGTAAGCATGCATGTGCAGTACTGTAGAAGCAGCATGGTGGAAGCATGGAAGCAGTCAAGTCACTGTTGGTGTCAGTGGTAGTTGGACCACTGCGAACACGTGTCACCCTCTGACTGGCAACATATCTGATTTTCTGTGGGTGGATCTTTCTGCTCCTTGATCTTCCTTACCTCGTACTAAAAGCTGGTGAGCTGAAAAATATTCCGCGCGCGGGCGGACGCGCGCGTGTTCTTTTGGAGTGAAGTCGATAGGACTGCTTTATGTGCAGTCCTGTTGTCCCTGGCGGAGTGATTTCCGCGTGATCATTCTGCGGATTATCCTTAAGAGGGATAGGAATGCCACCTCCGCGTGGATTAGGCTCCCTATCCCTTCACATGTATGTAACATGAAATTTTAAATACAAAACCTGCAAATTGCAAAGCCTAAATTTATGTAAATATGAACAATTTAAACGCTGAAAATAATTGTCAAATAAGATGTAAATCTGCGTATTTCAAGCATCGATGTAAATGTGCATTATTCAATGTATTGTCTTCTTACAACCATTATGAATACATAACATTCAAAAAAACATTGATGCTATTGATACTAAAAAACAGAAGATCATGTCTATTTGTTGCTCGTTCGATCAAATTCCCAAGCATTCCGCAACAACTTTTCTTTGAATTTGGTTGAGCCAGGAAGGAGTATTCTTGCAACATATTTGATTCAAAATGAATGTAGTTGCCACCACTTTTTATCGTTATGTTCTCTAATACCACAACTAAATTTTCTTGTGTAACTTTCCAAAAACTTCATATGTCGCAACATAAAAAGCTCACAATTTGTATTGTCATCCTTTGTTGCCCGACTGATATTTCAACCTTTACAAGTGTTGTTGCTCTAACTTCTTTGTACATAGGATGTTCAACGCTTCTTAAATGGTAGACAAACAAGTGCATCTGAAATAAAAAGAAAAACAATAATCATATAAGGTAATAATGGTTGTTCTCCACAATTAAGAATAAAACCAAGTTCAATGTCTTAATACTTTCTTTGATGTTAGAAACACGTTCATATTTTCTTTAAGTTTTTAACTATTATGATTTGCACTTTTATAAACCTTCATATATCTACTTTCTAAATTTGTATTACGTATTTGCAATACATTCTGATTTTATATTGCATATGTGTAAACCTGATAAGTCTTTCACATTCTACATTTGTATAACACATGTGCAATACATTATGCAGTATATGGCATAGAAGGTTTATTCACCGGGTATCATTTAGTATAAGCATATTACACAAGTGTAATACATAAACATCTATTGAACATGTGTCATAAAGTGCACGACTATTAAACATATTTGACATATATGCAGATTTTTTACACATATGTAAACTGCTATATATTGTCACATACCTATAAGTACCACCATTGGTATTAATATGGCTATGCATTAAACAAAAAAGTTTCTTATTACACCTATGGAACAACTACATCTTAATTTAATATTAATTTAGGCCTGAATGAGTAATTCAAGAACCTTAAATCTTACAAACAATTAACTACATAAGAATAAAATATGCTTTTCAAGAAGTTAGTTAAATACAAAAAACCTGTTAAGCTTGATAAACAATAAATTGATTGACCTACAATTACAAGCTTGACATTATACAACTGATTTAGGTCAACAATAGATCCATGTACCAATATTAAACATGACACAACCTAATTATCCTCAAATCAACAATCTACCGATTAAAAAATTAGTTACAACAACACTTAATTCAATCCCTAACCTAAACATAAATATGATAATTCAATTCACAAATGATTATCAATCAAGTACGTCATCTGGTTTACCTTCTTGTACTTCTTCACTAAAAACCTGTGAGAATTTAAGCATGATGATGTACACATGCGTAAACTTACATATGTATGGTTATTTTGTCTGCTTTTTAACCTATTATGACTTACACATGTGTAAACCTTCATATCTATGTTTATTCTTTAACCATTATGGTTTACACATGTGCAAATTGTTCACTGCCACTTATTTCTCTCTATTTTACATATGTTCAATTGTATTACACATGTGTAAATTGTGTACTTTCACTTATTTGTTTATGTTTTGCACATTTGCATTTGAATTACACATGTGCAAATTATTCATTGTCACTTAGTTGTTTCTAGCTAACATCTATTCAGTTGTATTACACATTCATATTTGCAATACATGTGTAAACTATTTACCTTGACACTTATTTGTCTCCATCTTACATTGCTCAGTTGTATTACACATGTGTAAATTATGCATTGTCACTTATTTGTCTCCAGGTTTCAACAAAACCAACCAGATAAAGACTTAGACATTAAACCTTTCATCAAGCACCACATATGAAACTGCCCAAACATAAGTAATTTAACAAAATTAATGAAATATATACTTAGACCTTTAATCAAACACCTCAACTGCAACTAGTTAAACAAAAGTAACCCAATAAAATCATCACAACACACACTTAGACATTTCATCAAACACATTATGTGCAACTACTCAAACCTAACTATCCCTCTTATATCCCCACATAACTCTCACATTCCAGCAATATGATAATCTTATATCATGAATAGAAATGTCCAAATTCAATATAAATGGAGAGATAATCTTATCATGATAAATAAAAACTAGAAGGTTTCAAGAAGAATGGACAATCAAAAACTAAAAATAATCTTACGGTTAGTGATTATACGAAGAAATTGAAGCATGTTTAATAGATGTAGATACTGAAGAAGATTGTTGAGATGGTTGATCGATTAGGGTTTCTTCAAAAATTTTGGGGTTTTTTCTTCAGGAAGAAGAAGACATATGACAATGCAATGTGAGAGATAGTATGTGATTTGTCATTTTACAATATTACCCCCTTTCATTTAAAATTTAAGTTTGCTACTCACTCAATGCCCTATTTAATCTTAGCCCTTGATTGATCATCATTAAGGGATGAGAATGGTTCTTAATGTTCTCATAAATTTTCTTGTTCTCAAGATAACCCTTCCCTATATATATATATATATATATATATATATATATATATATATATATATATATATATAGGGTGGGGTTCATGTAGAAAGTGGTGTTTTTCTAAGAAGTGTAGGAAGTGTTTTAGGCCCTTGGATTAGATTATTGATGGTTAAGATTAAATGAATGGCATGATTGTAATTAGTGTTTTATAATTATTGTATAATTAATGAGTGTAGGGGTATAATAGTAATCTACTCATGTTTTAAAAAAGAAAAAAAACGTTGATAAAGGAAAGTATTCAATTAATAGTAATCTACTCAATTCCAATACATTCTCTCCTCTAAAACCTCTGCAAAAGGAAAATACATCACTGAAAAATAATGAAAAACAACATCCTTATCATTAGTCATAAAGATCATTTCCTACCTTTTTCATAAACTCTTTTCTTACCTAGTCTAACATTTATCTGGAGAACATTGTGGTGTTTTACAACTAAAAGGATGAAGGGTCATTCAAGTAAATCACCCCGTGGTGTTTTTAGTCTAAGTTTTTTTTTTTCTATTTGTATAAAAGTTTAGTAAAACGTGATGGTGTCTTGTAAAATGGACGATCGGGTTATTATAGTTCCGATTAGGTTTGCAGGTTGTTGTATGTTCTTATTGGTGTGTTTTAAGTTCATGGACAACAAAAGTGTTTTTAGTTCATGTGATATTTCGATAAAACATTGCGAATATGAATCTGGATCTGGACGTTCAAACAATGGTGTTTTAATTCTGGACATTCAAACAATAGTGTTTTAAGTTCATGTGATATTTCGATAAAACACTGCGAATATGAATCTAGATCTGGACATTCAAACATTGGTGTTTTAATTTTGGACATTCAAACAATAGTGTTTTAAGTTCATGTGATATGTCGATAAAACACTGTAAAATATGAACTGGATCTGGACGTGAATATAGTGAATTAATCATGAGAAAGGAACGCACATATATGAAGATTGATGGAATGAAAAATATTTGATGATGGCTGGAAAGTTGAAGATTTACGTATGATTTCAATTTTGAAATCCCATGATATTAGGAATGATTAATAACCAAACATAAATACCTAATTAATATTATAATAATTGTTTTATATTAAAGGATAAAACACAATTTGTTAATTACCAATATAACCTTTTTCATTAAACTTATTGAACTTATTGATGCCACTTGTTATTATTCTATGGCTTCTTACGCTTCTTAGATAAATCTCACTTTCTACACAAGTCTTAACCTATATATATATATATATATATATATAAAACAAAATGCGTGAATACATAAAGATACATGTTTAAATACTGAAGCATTTCAACAATTGATATTCGTTCATTAACATTGCAGACATAGAAACAATGTATTATTTTGTTTAGTTAAACTCGTCTTAAGTTGACCAACTAAATCTGATTCTTGTCGGGATTGACTGCCTTTATTAACTCCAAGTAATTTGACGAAGTTGAAGAAAATCACTTCGACACTGTACCTTGTACCGATTACTTGGCCGCATAGACCTTATTTTACAACGTCATTGCTAATGAACGAACACTACAATGGTAGATTGGTCTCTCTTTATACGTGCTAGCTAGGTTGTAACCAAATTTATGTGTATACGAGTTATGGTTTAAGTCTTTAACTCGGATAATAATACGGGTTAGATTCGGGTTGCACATTTCAATTCGGCATCCCGTAGCTCGTAAACCCGCTAACCTGACATGGTTAATACCCTAAGAACTATCACATTTGCATCACTTGTTTTCTAAATCTTTATATGAACTAAAACGCATTTCATTATTAAATTCTTGTTTTCCATATTCTTTTCTATTATTATAACGATGATTTTGGAAATGGTATAAATATATGTCATGAATTATTTTGTCGACATCATTAGTTATTTTCAAAATATTAAATAATGTAACCGTTAACACATTTTTCACGTGGAAAGCAATAATTATAATATGACTAGTAAATTTTAAAGTGTGATTTCTGTGATTTGATTCCAAGATTCAAGTTTTTTTCGGTTTAATTTTTTTTTGGAGAGTAGTGTTTCAGCGGTAAATCCTGTGTTGCAAAGCGACCACTGCTCAAGATCGAATCCCATAGCACCACACGGGTTTCTCCTTTCAAACCCAAGCGGTTATTTTTTCGGTGGAGCGTGAGATTCGAACCTGAGACCAAACCCGAGCAGGAACCCTCCAAGGAGGTAAACCTTCCCACCTCAAACCAGCTGGGCTGGAGATCATTGGCTTTTTTTTTCCTCCACTATGCTTAAATTTATATAAACTATAAACCCATCTCTCTAAGTTCAAATAATATTGCAAACAAAATGGAAATTCTAAGTAACTTTATTAAAAAAGTTATCAAATGAGCACAATCAAGCAGACAAAAGTTACTTTATTCGACGCATTATAATTTTATTTGGTATCGTATCAGCTATATTTTAATATGCTATTAGCATTCAGTGTTCACATGTTTGCTTAATGTCCAATTTCGTCGTCATTCGCGACTTATTAAGGTGGAGGTGGTGCCTGTAAGTAGGGCTGTAAACGAATCAAACGAATACGAACAAGGCTTTGTTCGTGTTCGTTTGTTAAGGAATTAACGTGTTTGTGAATTGTTCACGAACACTTACCAAACGAGATTTTTTGTTCGTGTTCGTTTGTTAAGAAAATAACGTGTTCACGAACTATTCATGAACACTTACCGAACGAGATTTTTGTTCGTGTTCGCTTGTATTTATTTGCTAAATTTAGGTGTCGGCCAAAAACGAACACAAACAAACACAAATGAATGTAAACGAACACAAATAGTCATTACTAAACAAAATCGAGCACAAACTAACACATTAAATTCTGAAAATTCGCATTTTTTCATCGCTTACATTGTCCGCCCAGATTATACTAATCCAATTATCCAAATATACGTGACATAATCTTGATCACATAATGTCTTATAAAAACACAGAGGTATCATATTAAACTTGAAATCCTCGTTTAATCCACCAAAAATAACCGTTAATCAAAATAGTTAAAGTAATATTAACATGTGATACACTAATACATGTTAAATAATATACCACTGGGAAATTTGAAATACTTTAATCAAATATAAAAAATCAAAAACCCTAATGAACTATCGAACAAAAATAAACATACACGAACACGTTACCGAACGTTCACGAACATAAACGAACGAACGCGACCTCTGTTCATGTTCGTTTGTTTAGCTAAACGAACTTCCCGACGAACAATTCACAAACTGTTCGCCGAACGTTTGGTTTGTTTACAGCCCTACCTATGAGTAAAGCTCTCGAGTAGTAGAGGGTTGGGGAGGAACACTGCTGAATTAAATAAATATTTCTTTAATTATTTATTTATTTATATTATATATGTATTATTATTATTATTTTTTTTTTACTTTTAATCATTACTAATCTGACCATAAAAAATCTTAGAGAAATAAGGTTGAACATGGCAAAAGGTCGGTACTAGAATTGAACGAAGAAAAGAACATTGGCGTGTGTTCTTTTAAATCAAGTAAATCAATTTATAAATACTAGTGGGTAATCAGTGCGTTACGGTAAAACAAAAAAATTGCATCAAATTATATCAATTCACTAGGACGTAAAATTCATCCAATGTTTTTATTTAACACGACATCAATCAAATAAAGAATACAGGTAACAACATGATATAAGTATTCTAATCTCAAATAAAGAGTAATTACATCAAACTGTATATATTCATTAATTTCCTCTATGCATTCTCATCTTTTGAAACACTTAGTAAAATAGTGTGATGGATCGTGAGTCAGGCTTTATTAAGACGGTAAACCTACGGAAAACATGTAAAGTGTATAAGGAGGATTTCTTACCTTAAGTCGTAAAAGACAAAGAGATGGCTGGTGAAACCCCAAACGTGTAAATAAGAACCAATTTGAATAACCCATAACAAATACAAAGAACCAATGTATAATTGCATTCCATTACATAATTGTAACGATACCGAATTACCGAATATATTAATACAGACCATTGTGACACTCTAGGCAAATCCCAAATCAGTCGTGGCCACGAGAGATTCTTGGTTCATAAGACATGCCCCACCTCTTAAATTACCAACGCATTTTGGAGGTTAATGTTAGTGGATGAGAAGTGAACTCCACAGTTAAGCGTGCTCCGGTGGGGCAGTACCGGAATGGGTGACCTCCTAGGAAGTCTCTACCGGGACAACCAAAAACAAATTCGTGAGCTCTGAGTGGACAACCCATCGGGGCAAAGCGGACAATATTGGTAGTAGGAGGGGTTGGATGCTACGTTGGCCCTTATGTGTTTGATGAATCTCACATGGATTACTGAACAATAGTCGCGACCCGTGGCATGTCGCCGCTATTGCTCAAATTTCTTATAGTGCAACAAGGGGGTGATGTTCCCCTTCCACCTTTCCCCCCTTTCTACCACACAAACAATATAATAATATTAAAAAGTTGATCGAGGCAGACGGGGTCATCGAAATTTGAAAAAGAAGGGGGTGTTCCCGTTGGAGGAAGGGTGCCACATCGGCTCCCTGATCCCTTCTCCCAACCCACACCCCATATTCTTATCAAAATTTTGAATGTGAAGGTTATTAAGAGGGTGTTTGGGATTGAGTTTGGAAATGCAAAAATGCTTTTGGTCAAAAGTACTTATTGGCTTATGAATTTTTGAAAAAGAGTTTTAAAAAAAGTGTTTGGATTAGCTTTTAGGATGAGAAACGTCAAAAAGTCAATATATTGTTTTTTTTAAGTTTTTCGCGTAACTTATTGTGAATATTGGTTGTAGAGGTAGTAGATTTGTAATTTTTTTGTAAAAGTCAAAAGCCAGGATTTCTAACTTCTCAAAAACAACTTTTCCACCCTTAAATGCTAAAAGTTAAAACAGAATGTGCTTTTGGGTTACACAAACAGCTTATTGACTTATTGACTTCTTGAAAAAGCCAATAATTCAATAAGTTGTTTTGAAACTCAATCCCAAACACCCTCTAAATGTAAAAGTCCAAATTGATGATACTATTATACAAATGTTTTATATATGAGAAGTAGAGGGAATATTAAGGAACTATGGAATGGTGTACCCATAAGTAGCAGTGATTTGGTGGGTTTTTTAAATGATTCAGTTGATAATATTCATTGTCAATAATGGCTTAGGACGGTTAGTGATGAGAGGACGAAAGTGTAAGAATAGTTTATAGCATACAAAAATATTATCTATCTTCTATCTATAATAATAAATAAAATCTATAATAATAAAAGAAAACACATGAAGGACACATGTCACTCCCTCATGAATTCCCTCATTTTACTATTTAATTAATACAATAAATTCAAATATAACAATAATAAATATATTAATAATCATACATGTAACATAAATCATTAAAAATAGATTTAATGATTTCTGTTATTAATATAAATAGATTTTCATTCGATCCGTTTCTAATGATTAATGTTACAATTGTAACATATTTACATGTTATTAACTTTACATGTTATTAAATTTAAATCATGTACCTTAAATAAACCTATTTATAAAAATTTGATTTTTTATTCTAAGTTTAAAATTATGTTTGTTATGATGTTTGACAAATGATTATCAAGTCTTATTATCTTGGTCATTGTTTTAGATGTTATATATGCTTAGCAAATACATATTAATTTTATATGTTTAAAAAAGTTCAAAAATTCAAATAAGCAAATTAATAATAACACAATGTAATTAGTTAAGCTTTTTTTGTAAGACTTTAATTTATTCTGAACAAATAAATAAAGTAAATCAATCAACATTAATCTATTGTTATTTATATTAATAAAAGACAACACATACAGTACATAGAACTCCTCCATAAAGCTTCCCATTTTCCTATTTAAAACAATACATTTATTTTAATTTGTTTCTTTATTTAATAATTATTATTTATTCAGTTTTTATTGGTTAGAATTATAATTATTTATATATATCAAAATTCAGTTTTATATATATATATATATATCTTAATACAAAATTAGTAATAAATTATTCTATGTTATATATATATATATATATATATATATATATATATATATTCTATGTTTTTGTAAATCAATTAAAATAATTATATTTTAATACAAAATTAGAAATAAATTATTAGACATTATTAGTAAACTTTATTAAAAAATAATCATTTTATAAGATAGCATATTTATATGTTATTAAATTTAAATTTAACCGCGTACTTGAAATTAACCTATTTTTTAATATTTGGTCTTTCACTTTAAGTCTAAAACTATATTTCTTAGAATGTTATGAACAAACAAAAAAAAAATCAATCCACATTAATTAACTATTATATTTAATAGAAACTAAATATGCTTAGCTATTTTCGTATTATAATAGTTTGATATATGAAATAAATTTTACATATGAAAAATCATTGTTTGAAATATTTATTGACTTTGTTTTTTCAAGTTACTTCAGCAGAGAAATGCAATATCTAAGTAACTGGCAACAGTCTTTTTATTACTAATTCGTTTTAACAAAAAATGATTATGCACTCAAGGCTAGAAATACTTTGGCCTTGGAAGAAAGTTGATGTCAAATTCCAAATGAACAAAACTCGATTTGGATGGTTTAACGGATGATGAGATATTTTTAAATTAATTTCATTTTTTACTAGCCTAAACAAAATTACTCTTATTAGTTTTGATTTTTTTTTTGTACCTGTTGTCTACAAGGTAACAACCACGACATGAAAAATATATTTTGAAAAGTTTGAAAATAGTTTAATGTGAATATGAATGTCTTTTACAATAAATTATTTAGGGGCTGATGAATATTTAATATTTTTTCGGTTGAAAAGGCAATTTTATTTAGTTTAAATATAATATGTAATCTAATTTTTTTAATTATATTTTTAAATATATAATATATATAATTTAAATTGTTCAACCCGTGTATCACACGGGTACATAACCTACTGTTACTATGAAGTATTTTCACTAGCAAAATCGTTTTCTGGTTACATCAATCAAGGGCTTTAATTATGCCCCATATACTTCAACTTTCGGATAACATTGAACCAATCACATTATCTGGATTCACAAGAATTGGGTACACATGTATGGATATATGTCAATTGGTAAGCAGTGACCTAAAGTCATGAATCGATGGTTGGATCATTAACTTATCACTATATGCATTACCTTGTGGATTGTAAGTTTACTCGAATGGACAAGGAATAGTATAAACCTAGGTTCTATACCACATTGATATCTTGAGTTGAAAACCAAAATGACCTAAAATCATCTCCTGTCACTAAAGTGCTTTAGTATAGAATTAAGTTCTCTTTTCGTCTCTCCTATAGAAATACTCATTAATGATCCTCACTTTGTTTTGAAGTTGTAACGCTATAAATTTCATACCAATGACCATAAAACGCATTAAGTTTTCTACTCATACATTCTCTGTAATTATCGTATAAATGCTTGGATATGTGTTCCCATATAGCATGCCTAGGGTCAAGGGACACTCACCACTACGACAAGCCTAATGGTGCATCCATCTACAGGTCTAGAGATAGACGACACTTCTGCCGGAATATGTGAGATACTTTAGTAATTATCTCATCATCAATCAATTGATTCCTTGTGTGAAGGTGTCTTTCAATCTCTTCGCTACATTTTTTTACCTTGTTTTACGAACAAACCTCCATTAAGAATACGACATACGTGTACGCGTTAAGATAGAATAATATAATATAGTCATGTGTTTAGCAGATATTAATAGAATTGAAAAGATGGGTTAACGTTTAACGGTATCCATTGTCTAAATGTTATATAGATAAGTGGATCGCTATAAACATTCACCATTTACAAATCAAATCATTGTCTAAAAGATGTTTTTATTTTGTAAACCTTAATATCACAAACTATATATAATGATAACAAGCTGCGAAAAAACACAATATTATGAAATGATATAACTAAAATAACTTACAAAGTAGGATACCCGTCATTCTTCTGTAATTTGTTATGATTCCTACTATTACATATTTAGGAGACTTCTATTAAAAAAATTAGAGAGAATTACTATTTGCATCCCTGTGTTATAGTGGTTTTAACTACTTGAATCCAAAGTTGAAAACTTTAACTACTTGCGTCCCTAAACTGAAATTAACTAACACCTTGAGTCCAAATTTCTAACTTTGTTAACTATTTGCGTCCTTGTGATATAGTGGTTTTAGCTAACAAAGTTAGAAATTTGGACTCAAGGTGTTAGTTTATTTCAGTTTAGGGACGCAAGTAGTTAAAGGTTTCAACTTTGGATTCAAGTAGTTAAAATCACTATAACACAGGGACGCAAATAGTAATTCACTCAAAAATTAATATAGGAACTTAAACGTGACTAATAATTTACTTTTACATATAGTAATCTATATACACGATATGAAAAAGTTGATTAAATGGCGGTTGCTTACGCATGTGTCTTATACAAAGTTACAAACATTAGCGTAAAATGATTTAGCTTATTTTACATGATATTTTGGTGACGAAGAAACTTTAAATCAAAGACCAACTGGTAAAAGAAATTAACACTGGTATATATATATAGTATGAATCAGTACTCTCAAAATATGGTTCCCATTCTCAACTGTAATAATAGTTAATAACAAAGATCAACTAAAAGATTTTTATGTGATATGTTAGATGTTGATAACAAATAAAGCTACAAGTGATCGGAAATAGTAAACTAAAGGTTGGATTGTCGGATAAATAAATAAAATAAGCCACTATATATGTGGAGAATGGAATAATATATACGCAACAAGATGACATGATCAAGAACTTAAGAATTAAGGTTTCGAAATACACCAGAAGCATGCGAGGAACGAATCTAAAGTTAGAAGCGACGTGGACGAAAAATGAAACACTAAGAGACGTGTAGATCACAAAAGGTGTATATAGAGATTCTTCTTGATTTAAATCGTTCATTAACAATGGAGATAGAGACAGACAAGTCGAAAACACACACAAACCATGCCATCGAGGCAAAACACTAAGTAAAGGAACGGGAAAAGTGGTTTTTGGCCATTTTCTAAAGTATGAAATGAAAATAATAAATAAAAGGTAATCATACAACTTGGAAAAAAAGGAGTTTTTTTCTGATCTTTTAAAGGGACAAGTAACCATGCAATATTTTGATGCCTTGGATGATAGGTTAGTTTTGCTTTTTTAAAAAAGGAATCTCTCATTTTTTTTATATACTTTTTTTCATATATATATTTGAATAAATAACCAAGAACGCTGTAGTGGTTGCGAAGGAACAACGAAGCAACAAATCTCACATTGCGCGAGTTTGTTTGTGACCAAACCACGGATGTGGTGTGCGTTCTTGTGCAAAGACGAGCTTAGAGGGATTTGAAACTATGATTTTTTATTAGCAGTTGAAAAATATTGAGTGAATTTATAGAACAAAAATGTTTCTAGAACTAACATTGAGGGACACTTGTATTTTATTAACGATCTTATGATCCAACACATGAAAACTCGAATTTTGAAACACAGTTATGTGCATTTTAATAACAAAAGCAGGTTAAAAAACATAAACATGTTACACAAGAAGCAAGGTTCTTGTTGACCAATAGAGAATGTCTTTGGTTGGAAAGATATCTTAAAAGTTTCCTTTTAGATCATGGAAAGAAATTATGGGTTTTTTAAAGCTGTGATGGTCCTTTTTCAACTACTAATATTGTGCTTTCCTGGATCAGGCTCGAATATATTTTATGGAGGTCATATGTGTAATTAATTGTGGTCATTGTTCGTAACTTCGTATATTACGTGTAAAAAATAATATCTGATATATTACACAGAAAACATTCTTGATCCCGATACGTAACTCTTGATTTGATTCTTTGTTTAACGAATTGATTGCCAGAACATGTTAGTAAGAGGTCTAAGTTTTAGTATCGGATAAAATATCCCAAAAGTTGGCTTTGTTAAGGGGTTGTTTGGTTAATTAAATGCTGAATCATTAAGATGTCTGAATGGTTAAGAGACTCTGAATGATTAAATGTTGAATGGCTCAGTTATGCACCAAGTTTGAATGGTTCAGCTCTTAACCATTCTATTCAGAGCTTTTTTTAATTAGAACAAACAGTTTAAATGTTGAACCATTCAGAAATGAATGATTCAGAGGCTCGTTAAGAGGTTACCAAACAGGCCCTAAACCTAATGAAAGATGTGGTTAGATGCGATCTATGTTACCTTCTCCCTTTCTTTCCCCTCTTTATTATTCTAATTTTTAATTTTTTGTACTTTAATCTTAACTTTAACAATATTGTCATGAATAAAGCAGTACTAGGGGTGTAAACGAGATGAACCCGAGTTCATGTAGGCATGAACTCGACTCGTTTAACTTTAAGAGAGCTTGGGCTGATTTGAGTTTTAATTATAAATCTCAAGCTCGGCTCGTTTGATATTTATTAATTAATTATTCTATTTATATATTTTTTTCTAGTTATTTTCATCTTTAAAGATATATTTTATATAATGTTAGTAAATGTATGTTAGATGTCCCTAGCCTATTATATATGTTTATTTAACGTTTTGTACGTGTTTGGATGTGTTTAGAATGATAAAGGGCATTTTTGTATACATACACACGACTAGGTCCTGATGGAACGACTAGCCTTGCTAGTCGTGTGGGAATCAAGACGACTAGCAAGCTAGTCGCCCCACCTAGTCGTGTGGTAGAACCCTAGTCGCCCCGAGGGCCCTGGACGACTAGCAGCAGGTATAAATACTTGCAATGATTGCCCTAATCATTTGAGCTGTCATTTTATACATTCCAAAGTCAGAGGTCATAGGTTTTCAGGTCCGGGATTGTATATTGTACACTCGTGCTTTGTTATTAATACGATTACACCCTTTAAACCATCTTGCGCGTGTGTTTTTGATAACTTGTTCTTGTGTTTGTTGGCGTTTTTGTTATTCAAGCGTCGTCTAGAGTGTCGTCTAGAGGATTCCGCACTCTAGACGAACCAGCTCGTGATAGTCGGGTTGTCAGAAAACGATCTTACAAGTGGTATCAGAGCATAGGCTCTTATCACGAGTGTTTGATAACATAACAAATTTAAAATAGGGCGTTTTTAGATTGAAAATCAGTGTTTTGGTATAAAAACCTATTTTGAAAGTTTGAAACTTTATGTTTTGTGAAAAACCAACATTTTTCAAAATCTAAGGTTGTTTTAATGGATAAAAACATGTGTTTTTTATTAGGGTTTGCTCCAAAAGTGTTTTTACAACTTTCCTAATCATTTGGGGATCAAACACATTGATTTTGATAGATTTTTAATCAAAATTGATGATTTTCGTGCTATACAAGCCAACAAATCTGCAGGCTGCAGGTAGCGACTAGGATTGTCTGAGGCGACTAGGTTTCCTCAATCGTTACTAATATCATACGACTAGACTCCTAATCGTGCTACAGTACACACGACTGGGAAGTTAGTCGCCTGTGGAACCATAATCGTCCCAAAACCCCTACTCGTGTCACTGTTCACACAACTAGGATCCCAATCGTCTGTTTTCTCCCTAATCGTGTCTAGTTAGTCGTGTGTTGTATTTCAATCACCTGTAACCAACTTGCACTTAATATTTGTCTAAGTATCGGACCAATATCAAATTGTATAACATGGCTAACCTGTGGGGACACCTTAATCAACCGAGACAACAGTTTGACAAACCCATGAACACGTAAATGAACGTACCAACCAATTTATGGGCATTCTCGGCTGAACGAAATGCGCAACGGATGCAACAACAGCAACAACAAGCTAATGTTGTCGGAACACATCCGTGGGCGCTTACAACTCAACAGTATGCCCAGCAGCAACGTATGATGAACGGGAATCCTTGGGCACTTGCAACCGCTGCAACTCAATAAACACAACATTTGTCTTCAGTGCTCCTAAGTGATCTAGAAACTGGTAGTTCAAACAGGGCTCCAAAGCTATAGTTCATGTCTGACTACCACTCTTGGAAGGGGCGTTTCAAGACACATGTTGAGGGCATAGATGGATTAGTTTAGGCAGCGATCGAGAATGGGTATAATGATAGAGAATTCTAACATTCCAGTTGCCTTAGACGATATGACAGACGATCAAAGAATAAAGTACAACTATGAGAATAAGGCAATGGCTGCTCTAACACAAGAACTTCCCAAAGACATACTACATCAGTTTGCACAATGTACAACCTCTCAGATGCTTTGACTTGCGTTGGCAGAAAGGAATGAGGGTAATGAGAAGACTCGGAAGATTAAGATGGATCAGCTTAGGAAATAGTTCAAAAATTTTGCAGCAATTGGGAATGAACCACTGCGGGATTTGACTGCACGATATTATCATTTGATGTCGAAGATGTATCAGTACGGGGTTGTTTATACATCAGCTAAACTTGTTGAACGTTTTGCATATGCACTTCCTCCTCACTGGCATCAGTGGCTCGACATCCAGAAGTCCAACAATCACTATCTGACCATCTCCATCAATGACTTTGTGACTAAGCTCGAGAACAAGAAAATTAATGAAATTATAAGGGCAAACAAGGCGTTTATCCCTCAGAATCCCAGCATCTACTATGGGACGGCTCCTCAAGATATCAGCGTTGCAGGATCTAAACCACAGATAACTTTTGTCCTTAATCAAGATCATGTATTTGCTTTCGAAAAATATGGTCCCATTCCAGATGTTGCTCCTCCCGTGTATCCATTTAGGCAATCTAATCAATATCCTCAACCTTATGCAGCTAACCAGTTTGGTGTTAACCCGTTTTCTCATCTTGCAACACCAGCACAAGCAACGTCTAACTTTGGTGGACCGTCTCCGTTAGGGTATGGTGGTGCTTCATCTTCAGGATATGATGGTGCTTCATATTCGGGTTGTGGTGGTGCTTCTACTTCGGGTCATGGTGGCGGCTATCACTCTAATCGAATTGCTCAGCAGCCAAACATGGCAAGGTTCGAGAAGGTGACAGTGGAGCTGGCTCAAGAATATATGGCTATCTTGTCTACATTGGTTAACTCCTACAGTGGCTTATTTACGGGGTAGATAGGTAATCCGTACCTCACTCAGGAAGACTACGCCTAGATTGATAAGGATGACATGGATCTGATAGATATTCAGTGGCATTTCTCAAGCATGGTTAGAAGGGCAAAGGAGTTTATGGATAGAATGGGAAGAAGAGATGTGCTTATCAACAACACCACCAGATTCGGGTTCGATAAAAGCAAAGTCACGTGTTACAACTGTGGCACTAAGGGACACTTTGCAAAGGAATGTGATCAACTGAAGCAGCAAGGAAATCAAAATCCGTTTAACAACAACTGAGGAAATCAGAACCAGAGACAACAAGCTCAGACACAACGTCACCAAAATATTGAACGAGCAATCGTCCCTGTGCATAACCATAACCAGCGTGCTCCTGCAAATAATAATCAAGGACAGGACCTTGTAATACAAGCAGATGAAGGATTCAACTGGAACCTTCACTTAGAGGGAGAAGATGCTCCACGGGGTGGTGCAGCATGCTACGTCCAACAGGTCTCTGAAGAAGCAGTTGAAGAATGCACAAGTGCTCAAGAAGTCAATGTTCCAGACAACGACTCTTCTGACTGTGATTCTGATTGTGAGTCTAAGGTAGATTTGGATTTGGAGGAACTACTCGCAGAAGCAGATGAGTTCATCAGCAAGCGATCTTTTTTGGTGGATGGTGATTGTGCAAAAGCCAATCTTGCTGAATTCTTTGGATCTAAAAAGTCGGCAGCTCACTATGCATTGATGGCTATCACATAATCGTCAACCAAGGTAAGTTCATCTTCCAATTCTAAATCTAAGTGTGTTGAGTGTGATAAGCTTAGGTACATAATCTAAGTGTTAACTGATGAGAATCTGAACCTTAAAGCTGATCTGGGACACTGCCAACGGTCCAATGATGTCTTAAGATCTAATGAAAGGGGTTTTAAGAACACAATTGAAAATTATAAAAAGGATATTTCTGAATTGTCTAAAACTCTGTCAAATAAACAAGTTGCTATCAACAATTACATTAATGAGTTAGAACTTAGAAGACACCAAGAAACAGTTGGCCATTGTTAACTGTGATTATGAGAATATCAAGAAGAAACTTGAAAGTTACTTGAATTGCAAGTATGTTCTTGATCACAGAATTGACAACCCAGAGAAGGGAAGCAGTCCTACTAGCCCGGTATATGCACAATGTCCATGCCCTGTAAGATTTGAAACTCACACCTCTGATTTTATACCAAAGGAAGAGATTGTGGATATATCTACAAGTGCTGCAAGTGTTGGCGATCCACATCAACCTGATGTGAAGCCAATACTTGGAGCTAGTGAGATTGCAGATCATGTTAGTGTCTGTGAGACAGACATTTCTGATGATGAGTTTAATAAGCCTCAGAGGGATGCACTGGCTAAAAATGTGGATATTCCTATCCAAAATCACATTTTCTATGATCCTGAGCCGAAAGTTCAGCCTAACGATGCCAAGGAGGTCATGAAGGTGTTTTACACAATGAAATGATCTGATAAGGTATACGCTGATGAGGAACTTCCCAGCAAGTGTATCCATCCTGCTATGATTTCTAAAATGTGGCAAGAGTCAACGATTACCTTTAAGAAAGAGAAATGGGGTAAGGGTAAGGGCAAGAAAGAGCAGGGTAATCAGACCAAAGAAACTAAAAAGACAAATCAAAAGCCAAACACCAATGACCCTCCCAAACAAACTCAGAAGCAAAATCCCAATAAACATGTTACTCAGTTTGTTAGACCTACTGGCAAAGTAGAAAATGATGTTGATCAAAGGCCTCAAATCCTTTTACAAGAACAATGTTTTGAGGATCGAAGGCCAAAGAATACCTTTGCTAGTACGTCCAAATCAAGGGATAGAAGGGAGAAACGGAGTGAAACTCCTAAGTTTGAAAAATACAGATCCTGTTTTAAGTGCCGGGAACGTGGGCATTTAGTTGCTACGTGCCCTGAACATAGAAGAAAAAGGATTGAGATTGTTGAAGCCCCAAGTTCTAGCAAACCAAAACAGCCGGTTTCCCCAAAACTTTCTGAAAAACAACATGGGAAGCAGGTTGTTTATGACAACATAAACAAGATTGCTATGAACCAAAAGTCGGTTGATGCTAATGTCATCAAGCTGAGGGGGAGCTCAGTTCCTGTTAAGGGTACAGCTAAGCCAAAGGCTAACCCTAAGTCTGAGCCACGTGTAGTTAAGTCTGAAGTGGTTCTAAACATTATCCCCTCAAAGGAATCTGAGGCTAAGCCTTCAAGCCAAAAGGCGAAGAAGAAGGTTAATTCAAAGAAACCCGAACGGGTTTGGAGTCCCAAATCACCAACCAAAACTGGAGAATCGTCAACTTCTGCTACCGGACCATCGGAAACAACATCAACTCCTAATGGAAAGTGGGTTGATTTTTCGACATTGGATGAAGATGGAAGACCCAAGACCGTGAAGGCTTGGGTCCCCCTTAACCACTAATCCTTAACTGTTTGTGCAAGGAGTTCCATAGGGCCTTATCAACAGCCTTTGGATTGTTGATAGTGGAGCTTCTGTGCACATGACGGGTGACTTATCCCTTCTATTTGACATCAAGAATATCAACGGGGGATATGTTGCTTTTGCTGGTAATAAGGGGGGATACATCACTAAGGAATATAATATGAGCAACAGAATCGTTAGCTTTGAGAAGATAAGCTTTGTGAAGCAGATAGACCACAATTTGCCATGTGTTTCACAAATTTGTGATAAGAAATTCACAGTGTTCTTTGATGATAACGCATGCTTTATTCTGAAACGGGCTTCAAAGTTCCTAAAGAGTAGGTTATGATTTCTGCTCCAAGGGTAAACAATCTGTATGTTCTGGATATGAGTCAAGCTATGACAGCATAGGGGCGGATCAGTTGTTTTCTGTCAAATGCGACAGAGAAGGAATCTATTATGTGGCACAGACGAATGGGACACATTCACTGGTCTCAGTCAAGAATTTCCATTTGAATGACGTCTGTGTCTCATGCAAGAAGGGGAAGCAGAAGAAGAAATCTCACAAACCCAAGAAGGTCAACTTTGTCAGTGTTCCTCTAAAAAGATTGCACATGGATCTATTTGGTCCTATCAATCGTAAGAGCAAGAATGCAGATCTATATGTATCATAATTTTGTACATAAAAATAATTTTTTACGTAAAATTGTGTCAAGTAGCACCAATGCCACATCACCGTCATCAACCACCAACACGGAAAATTTCCTAAATAGTAAATAAAGAAGAGAGAAATAATACCAATTGAAATCAAACGTTAAATCGTAGAATCTCGCATGCCTGTTGCGCCATGCTAAGAAAGTGGCATCAACATACCATAATATGAGAGATGCAGACTATATCTCTGGTGGTAATGGTGATGATAGTGAGGAAGAATACCACGAAGTTAATACAAATGCTAAAATATCCAAAAAGGAATTTAGGGATTATTCTTTTTTACTTTATTTTTATAAACACTCGTTTCTAATAAAGATTATATTTTTGTAGCAACATTGTTCACGTTAAATTGCACCATTGTCGTTGAATAAAATTGCTAAATTAGCAAAGCAACATCGAGTGACCGCTCCAAAAGTCTTGGATTCAAACACAGTAAAAGAGAAAGCACGCTCAGCATGGGTGAACTAATTTTACGTTGTCACACCCTCAAATTCCACGTGCGGGGTTTTACCGCGAGGCGCATGACAAACCAGGATCTAAGTCAACGGTCACAATAAACGACACTATATGATACGTAAAATGAAATAAACAACCATCAAGTTTCATAAATCCATTCGCTGCGGAAGCGTAACTTTTATTACAACCCAAAAAGTAAAAGTGCATAAGTCTGAAAAAGATATGATAATGCATATGAAGCCTAGACGCCGTGTGACTCCGTGCGCCTATAGTAAGCTGCTACCTCAACGACCTGAGACAAACATGCTAAAAACGTCAGCAAATAATGCCGGTGAGTTCACAGGTTTTTAATTAAATGTTTAAAGTAATGAAAGCCATCATGTTATTACTATATCAAAAGTAATAGCGTTAGCTAGACGCATGAGTTATACTACTACGACCGGAAACCATTACAGACAACGATATATGATTTTTTTGCCCGAAATGATTTAGCGTACGACCGAGACAATATGCACCCGCCCGGCTCCCAGCCGACGGGTGGGGTCTGTCAATCCCAATAGATCTATCCACATTTCCCCCGTTATGCTATCCAGCATATTCATGGTTTCCCCGGGACTTTACGTATCGTATAGTATGTAAATGAATCAACCACTAGCATAACATGATAATGTATGTAATAAGTATAAGCATGTGTCTCCCCCAAAATGTAAAGCATAAGACGGGGCCGTGAAACTCACCTGATGCTGCTCTTCGTACTACAATAAGTAAACCTGCTCGATAGACGGCCCCTAATACTGGTGACCTATCATGACGAGCATATAAGGTGTTAGACTAACAACCCGTAGGTTGATTAGTCCCTAGTAGTCCAGACCATAACCGTGTACATATGAAATGATGTTCCAACGTTTAACCGACCGTACCAGGCAAGGCCCGACATCCCATTGGTGACCCGACATCTCACGTGTTAGACAATACAAGACATCATGCCACATATGCAATCAAACACTTAATACGCGCAACAGTTCACCTAGTCTAGCATAATATCCGTTTAACGCATAAACAGGTCCGAATACGTGTTACTAAGTCATTGGGTGAATCCCGGGGTTCCTATCATGTTCCTAGGCGTCAAATCATGTTCCGGGATGTTAAAATATACATACAGCAGCATTACACGCGATTAGGAATCAAACTAGCAATTAGGAAAAGTCAACATGTGATTAGGGCTAGTCAACAGGCGAGTACAAAGGCTAATCGCCCCTAATGATGGGCGAATAGGGCTACTCGTGTGATTTAGGGGCGAGTAGGGTCATAAGGTATGCAATTCAGGGCTTAACTAGTGATTAGGATCGTAATCGCATGAAATAAAGGCAATTGGACCCCCAATCGCCACTTGTACACACGATTAGGCTGCCATATAGGCGAGTAGGCCTCCAATCGCCTATAACATAGGCGATTAGGATCCCTAATCGCCTATAGTGCAGCTGATGTGGTTATTTGCGCGCCGAACACTCCAAATCAGATCCGAAACATGTAAAAACACCCAATAATCATTCTAACATATTAACAAACATATTCTAAGCAAAACCCCTAAGTTTTCATCATTCTAACAGTCCCGAATGCGAGCGTTTTCCCAAAATGGCAACTTAGCATGTAAACATCACATCAACATGCAAGAACTTGCCCTAAATAGCAAATATTCAGATTTAACCACATAATCACGTTGTCCGATAGCATCCTACTGTTCTAGCATCATCCTAGAGCAAACCCTAACATCACACAAACAACAACACACCTCATATCATCCTAAATCATCCAAAATCCTTCAAACGGGTCAAAACATCAAGTATCAATAATACACCACCAAAACCATTCAAACTCCTAGGACATCATCATACTAACTTATAACAGCAATAAACATCAAAACAACACAAGAATAACCATGATTCAACCCTAAAAATCCTACCTTTAACACATATAACACATATAACGCATGCAAAGGTGTAGGTTTGTTTAAAAAGGGTTTTTAATGGATTTTCAAAGATAAAAACATTTATAAGTCAGGTCTGGACGTTTAGGGAGTGAAACATAATCATTTAAAGGTTTGGGTTTGAAGAACACACCTTGTAATAAAGAGGTGATGATGGAATAAGCTTGAAAATGGTGGTTTTGATGCAAAAACGAGTTCCAGAGGGTGTTTGGGTGTTGGGTTATGTTATGGGACGGCTAGGGTTGTTATTATGATGTTTTGGAGGTCAAGGGTGGTATTTATAGGCGTTTCTAGTCGTCCAGCACGTTACACGCGATTACGCAGACTTACACGCGAGTAGGGAGCCTAATCGCATGAACCTTCATGCGATTAGCCCCTAATCGCCTATATGTACCTCCCAATCGCCCCTATATAGGCGATTAGGCTATTCTCCATCTGCCTAATCGCCTGAAGCCTCCCAGTTTGTGTGTTTTGCGCGTTAAACCCCGTTTTATCATATGTTAACACATATTCACATACCAACAAGCCACATAATGATTGTAAACATATAATACATGATAAATGACACGTTCCCACCCGATCACCAATTCCCGGGACCCGAGACTTGCGTGGTTGCGTTAAACCCGGCGATCCCACGAATCACCGATTCTTGTACACGTGGTTATGGACCGACACCCAATGGTTTCTCGAACCATTGTAACGACTCCCGATGATTCCCGAATCATCAATACGACTTAATTAACCCTAGTTAAGTATGATATTAAGTAGTTATTTGAAATGTTTTCGTTGAGATAGACTCGTATGCATGTAAAGTACGAAACGCATGTATGTAAGGTATAAAAGTATTGACCTGAATATGCCGGGTGTCACATCATCCCCCAGTTGAAAGAATTTTCGTCCCGAAAATTAAATGAAGTCCGTAGGTGAAGAGACGAAAGGAAGAAAGAAAAGAAAAATTTTCCCCGTTGTTACATCATCCCCCAGTTGAAAGGAATCTCGACCCGAGATTCATTTTTCTTTGGAGGCCACATAGTTCGATTCAAACGCACGCTTAGGAAATAGATGAGGGTACTTAGCCTTCATCTGATCTTCTCGTTCCCACGTGAACTCCGGTCCACGATTAGAATTCCAACGAACCTTAACGATACGGATTTTACTCCGACGGAGGCTACGAATCTTATAATCTAAGATTTCAACTGGTTCCTCTACAATACGTAAATGATCATCAACCTTGATTTCTTCAAGAGGAACTACGAGAGATTCGTCTCCCAAACACTTCTTAAGATTCGAGACTTGGAAGACGTTATGCACGCCACTAAGCTCGGCTGGTAAGTCAAGTCTGTATGCCACCGGCCCAATACGTTCCAAGATGGGGAACGGTCCGACATAACGAGGGTTAAGTTTGCCGCGCTTCCCGAAGCGTATAACGCCCTTCCATGGAGATACCTTCAATAAAACCCTGTCGCCAACCTGGAACTCCAAAGGTTTGCGACGACGATCAGCGTAGCTCTTCTGACGATCACGAGCTGCCGCCATACGATTACGAATTTGTACGATCTTTTCTGAAGTTTCGTACACCAATTCTGGACCGGTGAGTTGGCTTTCGCCCACTTCGGCCCAACAAAGAGGGGACCGGCACTTCCGTCCATACAGAGCCTCGAACGGTGCCGCCTTAATACTAGAGTGGTAACTATTGTTGTAAGAGAACTCCACCAACGGTAAGTGAATCTCCCAACTCTTACCGAAATCGATGACGCATGCCCGAAGCATGTCTTCAAGCGTCTGAATCGTCCGCTCACTCTGACCGTCAGTTTGCGGATGATATGCGGTGCTCATGTCAAGTTGAGTACCCAACGCTTTGTGTAGTTGTTTCCAGAAACGGGAGGCGAAACGAGGGTCACGGTCGGAGATGATAGAGACGGGCACCCCGTGCCTGGAAACCACTTCCTTAAGATAGATACGAGACAACCGCTCCAGACTGTCGGTTTCCTTAATAGCGAGGAAATGTGCGGACTTTGTCAACCGGTCGACAATCACCCAGATCATGTCACAACCACTGGGCGACTTCGGAAGTTTGGTCACAAAATCCATGGTAATCCGCTCCCATTTCCATTCAGGAATTTCAGGTTGCTGTAGAAGACCAGACGGCTTCTGGTACTCCACCTTGACCTTAGCACAGGTCAGACACTTGCTGACATACGAAGCTATGTCAGCCTTCATATTGGGCCACCAATAGAGTATCTTTAAGTCCTGATACATCTTATCGGAACCCGGATGAATAGAATACCGGGATTTGTGGGCTTCGTCCAAGACAAGCCCCCGCAAACCCCCAAATAAAGGAACCCAAACGCGCTCGGCAAAGTAATGCAGGCCATCAGACCCAAGCTCGAGGTGTTTATCAGCACCGTGCATGGTTTCAGCTTTAAGGTTTTCCTCCTTCAAAGCTTCCAATTGTGCCGAACGAATTTGGTCAGGCAACGAAGAATGAATAGTGAGCTGTAAGGCTCGAACACGACGAGGTTTGACAGACTCCTTTCTGCTCAAGGCGTCTGCCACAACGTTCGCCTTACCAGGATGGTACTTAATGGCGCAGTCATAGTCGTTCAGAAGTTCGACCCAACGTCGTTGCCTCATGTTCAATACTTTCTGGTCGAAGATATGCTGGAGACTCTTGTGATCGGTGTATACGTCGCACTTGGTACCGTACAAGTAATGTCTCCAGATCTTCAACGCAAAGATCACCGCACCCAACTCTAAATCATGAGTGGTGTAGTTCCTTTCATGGACTTTAAGTTGGCGAGAGGCGTAGGCAATAACTTTCCCGCGTTGCATTAACACACAACCGAGACCACGAATGGAAGCGTCACAGTACACAACAAAATCATCTGTGCCCTCAGGTAAGGATAAGATGGGCGCAGAGCAAAGTTTAAGTTTCAACATCTGAAATGCTGATTCCTGCGGTTCACCCCAGTCAAACTTGCGGTCTTTCTGGGTAAGAGAGGTGAGGGGTTGAGCGATCTTCGAAAATCCCTCAATGAAACGGCGATAGTAACCCGCAAGGCCTAGGAACTGCCGCACCTCAGATGGCGTCTTTGGTGCTTCCCATTCCTTAATGGCCTCAATCTTTGCCGGATCGACATGAATTCCCAGTTCATTAACCACATGCCCTAGGAATTGCACTTCACGTAACCAGAAATCACACTTTGAGAACTTAGCGTACAACTGCTCCCGTCTCAAAAGTTCCAAAACCAAACGTAAGTGCTCCTCATGATCTGTCTCGTTCTTAGAATAAACCAAAATGTCGTCGATAAACACGATAACGAATTTATCGAGGTAGGGCTTGCAAACGCGGTTCATCAAGTCCATGAAAACGGCAGGTGCATTCGTAAGACCGAAGGGCATGACCAAAAACTCGAAGTGGCCATAACGTGCACGAAAAGCGGTCTTTGGAATGTCAGCTTCTTGTACCCGCAGTTGATGATACCCAGACCTCAGATCTATCTTGGAATAAAAACTGGAGCCTTGGAGTTGATCGAATAAATCATCAATTCGAGGAAGCGGGTAACGATTCTTGATGGTTACCTTGTTCAGTTCCCGATAGTCAATACACATACGAAGGCTCCCATCTTTCTTTTTGACAAATAGGATAGGAGCTCCCCACGGGGATGAACTAGGTCTAATGAACCCTTTTTCTAACAACTCCTGCAGTTGGTTAGATAATTCTTGCATCTCAGGAGGTGCAAGGCGGTAAGGAGCTCGGGCAATAGGCGCCACGCCGGGCGCAAGATCAATGCTAAATTCGACCTGACGGTGAGGTGGAAGGCCAGGCAAATCGTCGGGAAACACGTCGGGAAAATCACGAACGACAGGAATGTCCTCGATCTTCTTCTCTTCGTTAGATGAAACCGAAACAAGAGCTAAGATCGCGGAGTACCCCTTACGTAAATACTTATACGCTTTCATACATGAAATAATGCTCAAGGGAACTCCACTCTTCTCGCCATGAACCAAAAGAGTCTCTCCATCCGGGAGAGGGAGGCGAATGATTTTATCGAAGCAAACGATTTCTGCGCGATACAAGGACAACCAATCCATACCCACTACAACGTCGAAACTACCCAATGACACCGGCATGAGGTCGATAGGAAAAGATAACCCTGATAGTTCCAACTGGCATCCTTTAAGAATATGAGTCGCCTCAATATTCTTACCATCAGCCAATTCTATAAAATACTTGACCTCTAAGGGAGTCGGTACAATGTCTAACAGTCGGCTAAACTCAACAGATATAAAACTCTTGTCGGCACCCGAATCAAATAAAACGGAGGCATAACGATCACAAAGAAGAAACGTACCAGTAACCGTATCCGGATCCTGACGGGCCTCGCCCGACCCGATGACGAAGGCGCGCGCGTTCCTGCCGCCACCCCCGTTGCCCCTGTCATTTCTCCCAGCATTCCCTTGCTTCAGCTTGGGGCAGTCCTTCTTAAAGTGCCCCGTCTCCCCACAATTAAAACATCCCTGGTTACCCCTAGGTGCAGCAGTGGTAGTAGTAGGGGCAACCACCTGTTGCTGAGTCTGAAGATTCACCCTGCACGTCTGGGCCAGATGCCCGTTCTTCTTGCAACGGGTACAAAAACTACAATTTCCCACATGATGATACCCACAACGATCACATCTAGGCAGCCTACCAGTATAACCACCCTGTTTTTGCCCAGAAGACGAACCCGTAGTCTCAAACTTCTTATGCTGCTGCTGCTGCTGAGGCTGCGCTGTACCCTTACCCGTGTTATCCCATTTCCTCTTGTTGCTGTCAGAGGTCTTCACCACAGTACCCTTAGGAGGCAAAAGACCCTCCTGAACCTTCTGTTTAGTCAACCTGTGAGCCAATCGAATAGTATCCCGAAGTGTAGCAGCATCATTAGCGGTCACCAACCCGCGAATCTCAGGCACCAACCCACTGATGTAGAACTCAATAGCCTTATATTCAGGCGTCACAGAATCCGGGCACAAAAGTGCCAGCTCATGGTAGCGAGTGGTATACTCCTCTATCTCAGATCCCACCATCTGATGATTCCACAGCTCATGTTCCAAACTCTTGATCTCATCCCTGGGACAATACTCCATCTTCAAACGAAACACAAATTCGGTCCATGGCAACGCATGGGCCTCCAGTAAACCAATAGTCTGAACAGTCGAATTCCACCAAGTCAAAGCACGTCCCTCAAACGTCCCCGAAGCATACTTCACACGAAACTCCACAGGGCAATTGCACATGGAGAAAGCAGACTCAACCTTCTCCAACCAACGGAGAAGTCCCACAGCCCCCTCAGTCCCACTGAAGTTATGGGGCTTGCAATCCTGGAACATCTTATAAGTACAGTGGACTGGAGGAGGTGGAGGTGGTGGAGGAGGAAAAGCATCCCCTAAAATCAACAAAACAACACGGTCAGAACACGATCAACACACGATAAAAGATAAGGAATGAGGGTAGGAGTAATTAAATTACCACCATGGCCCTGGTGGGCGGCCTGCTGCGCAGCAATAGCAGCTGCCACGTGCTCCTGGATCAGATTATTCAGCTCCGCCTGGGTCATGCTGATGTTGCCACGACCCCCATTACGTCCCCCGCCATTCCGGCCTCCAACTCGACCACCAACGCGGCCACCACGACGTCCTGCCATCTTCTGTCAAGATCAAAGACAAGACATCAGATTCCAGAACAGATAACAAAGAATCATAAAGAAACCATAAAATAAGGTGAATCAAAGGATTGGGTTCCATCATAGTCATTAGATCAAACGCAGAGTCCACCAGGATTTCCATGCATCTCAACTTATTATTTCGTGTGCACCCGAAATGATAAGTCGCTCTACATGGTCCCCGAGGCGTGCTCCTAGCCTGACCTTCAAACCACTAGGCACTCATGTCCAAAATATAAACAGCAAGTACAAGTGTGTGATAATGTGTGCAAGCAGGTGTGTCCGTTGGAGTATAGAAATGGGAGACGTCCGAATCTTGGACGAATCTCCGCAGGATGCCGAAGCCACTCCAACGTACGCCACCGCCTGTGCAAGGGTAATAAGGATCCTCGTTTCCAACGCGAAGTTGAAGTACAAGATAGGAGATAAGAATAATAGATAGATGATGTAAGCATAAGTAATAATAACGAATGTAATACGAACACCCCGGCAAATTCCCGTATGACATGACTTTTATGAATGTGACCGTCTAGTGTGTGTGCGACTCGGCTATAGACTTGACTCAACATGCAGTCCTAGTTCACTATAACCTGGCTCTGATACCAATCTGTCACACCCTCAAATTCCACGTGCGGGGTTTTACCGCGAGGCGCATGACAAACCAGGATCTAAGTCAACGGTCACAATAAACGACACTATATGATACGTAAAATGAAATAAACAACCATCAAGTTTCATAAATCCATTCGCTGCGGAAGCGTAACTTTTATTACAACCCAAAAAGTAAAAGTGCATAAGTCTGAAAAAGATATGATAATGCATATGAAGCCTAGACGCCGTGTGACTCCGTGCGCCTATAGTAAGCTGCTACCTCAACGACCTGAGACAAACATGCTAAAAACGTCAGCAAATAATGCCGGTGAGTTCACAGGTTTTTAATTAAATGTTTAAAGTAATGAAAGCCATCATGTTATTACTATATCAAAAGTAATAGCGTTAGCTAGACGCATGAGTTATACTACTACGACCGGAAACCATTACAGACAACGATATATGATTTTTTTGCCCGAAATGATTTAGCGTACGACCGAGACAATATGCACCCGCCCGGCTCCCAGCCGACGGGTGGGGTCTGTCAATCCCAATAGATCTATCCACATTTCCCCCGTTATGCTATCCAGCATATTCATGGTTTCCCCGGGACTTTACGTATCGTATAGTATGTAAATGAATCAACCACTAGCATAACATGATAATGTATGTAATAAGTATAAGCATGTGTCTCCCCCAAAATGTAAAGCATAAGACGGGGCCGTGAAACTCACCTGATGCTGCTCTTCGTACTACAATAAGTAAACCTGCTCGATAGACGGCCCCTAATACTGGTGACCTATCATGACGAGCATATAAGGTGTTAGACTAACAACCCGTAGGTTGATTAGTCCCTAGTAGTCCAGACCATAACCGTGTACATATGAAATGATGTTCCAACGTTTAACCGACCGTACCAGGCAAGGCCCGACATCCCATTGGTGACCCGACATCTCACGTGTTAGACAATACAAGACATCATGCCACATATGCAATCAAACACTTAATACGCGCAACAGTTCACCTAGTCTAGCATAATATCCGTTTAACGCATAAACAGGTCCGAATACGTGTTACTAAGTCATTGGGTGAATCCCGGGGTTCCTATCATGTTCCTAGGCGTCAAATCATGTTCCGGGATGTTAAAATATACATACAGCAGCATTACACGCGATTAGGAATCAAACTAGCAATTAGGAAAAGTCAACATGTGATTAGGGCTAGTCAACAGGCGAGTACAAAGGCTAATCGCCCCTAATGATGGGCGAATAGGGCTACTCGTGTGATTTAGGGGCGAGTAGGGTCATAAGGTATGCAATTCAGGGCTTAACTAGTGATTAGGATCGTAATCGCATGAAATAAAGGCAATTGGACCCCCAATCGCCACTTGTACACACGATTAGGCTGCCATATAGGCGAGTAGGCCTCCAATCGCCTATAACATAGGCGATTAGGATCCCTAATCGCCTATAGTGCAGCTGATGTGGTTATTTGCGCGCCGAACACTCCAAATCAGATCCGAAACATGTAAAAACACCCAATAATCATTCTAACATATTAACAAACATATTCTAAGCAAAACCCCTAAGTTTTCATCATTCTAACAGTCCCGAATGCGAGCGTTTTCCCAAAATGGCAACTTAGCATGTAAACATCACATCAACATGCAAGAACTTGCCCTAAATAGCAAATATTCAGATTTAACCACATAATCACGTTGTCCGATAGCATCCTACTGTTCTAGCATCATCCTAGAGCAAACCCTAACATCACACAAACAACAACACACCTCATATCATCCTAAATCATCCAAAATCCTTCAAACGGGTCAAAACATCAAGTATCAATAATACACCACCAAAACCATTCAAACTCCTAGGACATCATCATACTAACTTATAACAGCAATAAACATCAAAACAACACAAGAATAACCATGATTCAACCCTAAAAATCCTACCTTTAACACATATAACACATATAACGCATGCAAAGGTGTAGGTTTGTTTAAAAAGGGTTTTTAATGGATTTTCAAAGATAAAAACATTTATAAGTCAGGTCTGGACGTTTAGGGAGTGAAACATAATCATTTAAAGGTTTGGGTTTGAAGAACACACCTTGTAATAAAGAGGTGATGATGGAATAAGCTTGAAAATGGTGGTTTTGATGCAAAAACGAGTTCCAGAGGGTGTTTGGGTGTTGGGTTATGTTATGGGACGGCTAGGGTTGTTATTATGATGTTTTGGAGGTCAAGGGTGGTATTTATAGGCGTTTCTAGTCGTCCAGCACGTTACACGCGATTACGCAGACTTACACGCGAGTAGGGAGCCTAATCGCATGAACCTTCATGCGATTAGCCCCTAATCGCCTATATGTACCTCCCAATCGCCCCTATATAGGCGATTAGGCTATTCTCCATCTGCCTAATCGCCTGAAGCCTCCCAGTTTGTGTGTTTTGCGCGTTAAACCCCGTTTTATCATATGTTAACACATATTCACATACCAACAAGCCACATAATGATTGTAAACATATAATACATGATAAATGACACGTTCCCACCCGATCACCAATTCCCGGGACCCGAGACTTGCGTGGTTGCGTTAAACCCGGCGATCCCACGAATCACCGATTCTTGTACACGTGGTTATGGACCGACACCCAATGGTTTCTCGAACCATTGTAACGACTCCCGATGATTCCCGAATCATCAATACGACTTAATTAACCCTAGTTAAGTATGATATTAAGTAGTTATTTGAAATGTTTTCGTTGAGATAGACTCGTATGCATGTAAAGTACGAAACGCATGTATGTAAGGTATAAAAGTATTGACCTGAATATGCCGGGTGTCACATACGTAATAAAGGGACAAGGCAAATGGATGTATACAAACAAAATTTGGAAAAACCTATTATAATAAACACGGACTAAAGAAGCATTTGGTTCGGGTTGATGAGGATGATGATGATGATACGAGGATGATGACATGTTTGAAGGTATCATTTTCGTGATCTTGAAGTTCATCTAATTATTGAATAATAACAAATTCAGTCATACTACTTTTTATATTAATGTACTCTTATGTGCTTTTAAATGTTAAAGAAGTAGATATGGAACCATCAGGTTTGGAGGAAGATGGAAACGAGGGGTATGTTCTGAGATCTCAAGGTAAATATGTTTAGTGATTAAGCTGATTTTTTTGTATTGTTTTTGTAAAATATATTTATTGATAGTGTTGTATTTAACAATGACAAGGTTATGTTGACCAAAATGATGAATATTATGATATGGACCTTACAGCATTTGCAAATAATGATGTTAAGATACAAGGGGATGATAGCCATGACGATTTGGATGACGGAGATGATGCATTAGTTCAAGATCAATTACATTGCCCCGAATCAGAAAGCGCAATAGGTTAATTTTAACTATTGTACCATGCTTTTGGATGGATATTGGTTATATATATGATGTATACTTGATTTCAAAAATCACCAAAGCCACTAAAAGAGGACCAACAATGTTGCATGTTGTGCACACACGGAAATATCAAGATGTCATAATTTGGACAGCCCGTGGGACCAGCAACAAAGGAGAATGATGTAGTCGGAAAATTTTCTCGATTTCCGGGTACAATAGCTCGTAATTATAGTTATGCACCTTTGACATATAGTTCATGGCATAAGGTACCACATAAAGATAAAATGTGGGAGTATGTATTGGTAAGGTTTTAAGTAGTTTTATTTTTTTATTTTATTTCTTGTATCTTATTTTTTAAACTAAATCATTTCCCTATTTATAAAGGAAAAATACGATGTACCCTATGCTGCTAAAACTTGGGCATTAAAGACTATTGGAAATGCCTAGAAGGGATATAAATGTAGGTTTAAGAAAAAACACTTCTATAAATATAAGGACAACAAAACAAGATTGATGAACCGACCTAAAACATTTTGGTTGATCATTTCTCACAATTGTTGAGTTTGTGGAGTAATAAAGATGTAGAGGTAATTTCTTAGGCAATTTATCTATTACTAGAATTTGTTTTCTAGAGTTTTCCGTTAGTTGATACATTTATGTTAATTTGTATCCAGAAGCGTTCTTTGTGTGCCAAAGAAATTCGCATGTCTCAAAAGAATTTGCACACAGCTGGCCCAAAAAGTTTCGCTAGAATCCGTGAAGAGATGGTATTATGTCTTGGTTTTGCTCGTGATTAGTGTTTTCTAATGTTCAAGATTCTGATTTTTTTTTTATATTTGTATATTTCCATGAATGCAGAGAAATGATGATCCATACAAGAAATTACCTAGTTTAGCCAAATTGTTCGAACATACACGGAAAAGGACTGAAGGGCGTACATATCTTGATACATACGATGACACCGCAATGAAAATTGTAAGTTCTTTCTAGTTTTTAAATGGCCATTTTGTATGAAGTATCCCATATGTGTTGACTTTTTAAAGTTAGTTGCTTGTTTTATGGTTCAAATAATTAACGTGCATGTATAGTTCCATTCTTAAATTTAGTATGTTTCGGTTCATTTAGGTTTCAAAGACGAGGCATGCCTACATCAGATAGAGTAATGGAACAAATATTGTAATTAGTTTTCAAAACAAATAGGTTTTACGTAGTCATTTATACCAGAAATAGAGACTTTTAAGTCATTTTATTAATTTTATACAGTATTAAAAATTACACTATATTTTATTGACTGAACATAATTGGTCATTTGGAGCCAATAATCTCCAGTCCAGCTGGTTTGAGGTGGGAAGGTTTACCTCCTTGGAGGGTTCCTGCCCGGGTTTGGTCTTAGGTTCGAATCTCACGCTCCACCGAAAAAATAACCGCTTGGGTTAAAGGAGAAAGCCATGTGGTGCTATGGGATTCGATCCTCGGCAGTGGTCGCTTTGCAACACAGGATTTACCGCTGAAACACTACTCTCCAAAAAAAATTGGTCATTTGGTATGCATTTCATTGAAATTGATTTTGTTTAAAAGCATGTTTGTTTCGTAAAGAAGAATTGAAGTGGTTAATTTCATTTGAAGGAGTCTTTGTTAGTGTGAGTTTGTTACTTCTATCATATTTTGTCCTATTTTACTTTGATTTTCACTTCCTAGTCTAAATTGAACTTGGCTTACAAACCATGGTAGGTGTTCAATGCAATGCTTCTGTCTTTTAGCCGGCGTAGGAATATTGTTTTGTATTCTTTTCAATAAATCAACTTGTAATGTTGATTTATTGGCTGCAATTTTTTTTATTTTTTTATTATTATTCTCTTTTGAAGGAATAAATGAAGAATTACAAACCTCCAGAAGGTGAAAATGTTTTGATTGATCCTTTTACGACTGTCATGAACAAGGAGTATGATGTCTACCTTTGACTTTATGGTAGAGGTGTTACTAAAAAAAATGATGAAAAAGATGGATCATGGTGAGGAACCATACATGTTTCCAGGTGGGCTTATGGAATCATTTAAAGCAGACATTGAAGTTGAAAAAACACAGTAGCTTGAAATGCGAAAAGAAATTGAAGAAGAGCACCAAAGGAAAAAAGCCGAGCTAGAAGCCATGCAGAAAGAGAAAAAAAGAAGATCTAGAATCTATGCGCAAAGATTTTGACAGTCAACGAGCAAACTTTGAAGCTACGATGCGATGTATTTTGGAAAAGCTGCCTATTGGAGTGCTTCAAGATCTTAGAGATAAGTAGGAGGTTTTCATTACGTTTTCTCATTGTAACTAGTAACTCTTTATATTACATTGTTATTTTGAGTTTGGACATGAGTTAAATTATAATATTAAATTTCTATTATATTTACGTTATTATTGTGTTGGTATAGTTGAGATACTATTGCATAATAATGGAAATTTTAGTACCTCAAACAATCATGTTATAGAGTTGCATTTGACCATAAAAAAAGGTTGCATTTGTCATAATTAAAATATTAAAAAATGTTGCATTTGATGTAAAAAAGGTCGCATAATTATATTAAAATATATAACAGATGTTGCATTTGAATGTACTAAAGGTTGCATTTGAGTGTATTAAAAGTTGCATTTGAGGTAGCAAAAGTTGCATTTGATTATTAGAAAAGAAAAAAAAAGTTGCGTTACCATGTAAAAAAGGTTGCATTATAGAAAGGTTTTCTTTGCATGGTAAACTCAACCTTTTAAAAAGAGTTGCATTATCTAATAAAAAGGTTGCAATTGGTCTAATGCAACTTCACCTAATGCATCCCTTGATAAAAGGTTGCATTAGGCCTAACGCAACCTTTTCAAGGCCTAATACAACTATTTGTCGGGGTCGCAATAGACTCATTTTCTTGTAGTACCACATGTCTACACCTATATCTTGCTTAAGCTTCTCACAAGTTCCACCCTTTGTATGGAGACCTCTGCATTAAGCTTGGTACATAATACCATTTCATTACACTAAGCATGGGTGGTGTGGCTAACATCACCCCACATATGGGGAAAAGGGGGTGCCATTGTTGCCTCACCTATTTGAATGGCGAGCGTTAATCACGTGCTGTGTGAGAACCACTGTGAATGAGCCAATCAAATTTCTTTTTGGGAAAATCACCAAAATGGCCCCTTGACCAAGTGATTTACCAAAATGGCCCTCTCCCGTCTCTTTGGAGAGACGGGTTACGACTCCCAAGACCTCTGAAACGTCTCTTGAGAGGTCTCCTATATGGATCAATACAAAGCCAACACCTCATCACTCTCTCTCCTCACTTTCTCTCTCCTCTCTCCTCACTCTCTCTCTCCCTCTTGAAACGTCTCATGTCCATACCATCTCCTTCTTCTCCATTTTTCCATCTCAATAATACTAATAACTAGTATTTTTACCCGCCGCGCGTTGCGGCAGCGTACCCGACTCATTACGAACCAAATTTACGTTGAAGCGTAGAGTTACTGGATTTTATACCCTCAAATATTAATGTGTTATAATTACGGCGAACAAAATCTACTTGAAAGATATATTGAATCGCATGTATGTTGTTACCAAACGAAATTTACATCAAAGTTAGTCAAATAAAAGATAAAGAAAACGTGCCCATCAATGCATTTTGTAGGGTTTAAAAGCACTCTTTTATTTACCTTTTACACGCTTTTGTCCTTGATACTTGTGGCTCACTGACGCCAAAAGCTATATATCCGTTTTTTAATTAGGGTTCAACGGATTGTCCACAGTAATGTTTTGACCCCAAAGGGAAAGATATTTATTTTTAGTAGGATAGGTTTTGCAATTATTCGCCTACCTATTATCCTTATGTAATTTGACCAGTTGTGAATTGAAAAACAAAACTGTGTTTAATTAAAAAAAATTATTTTGTGGTCGGTATAGATAGTTATTATTACTATTTGAGCATGGTTAATATTTCAGATACAACCATATTTTGTATTAACTAAAAAGTCCAAAACAAAATATAAGAAGAAATTAAACAACAATAATTAATAATGTGTAACTAATGTTAAGATTACAATTAATTATGTAACACCCTACTATCGTAATATGGAAAATACACAGCGGAAATTACCAACCGAAAAAATCATTTCTTAAAAACAACCTTGAATGTTTAGAAACCGAATCTACTAAGTATTTTTGGTGTTACATCTTAAAATACTTCTTAATACATTCAACGTGACTCATCTCTATTTGATTATGTGATCGTGACCACGTACAATCCGCCTCCTCGCTCGATCTTTATCCTTTCCTTACTCTATTCGGTAGACAAGACAACCTGCAAACACCAAATAACCATTTCGTTAGTACATTTAGTGACTTAATGCACATTACTCATAATGCGGAAATAATATCCATTGATACTCCATGATCTCGTTCTAACGCCTTTTTACATGTTCGGGTGTGGTACCCCGAACCGAACCTACAAGTCTCATGCATTCACACTTATATACCTGCATCTTCATTACCATTCACATAACAAAGGTTAATAACCCCACAATTCATACAAATATACAATTCCATCAATACCCCACAATACATACAAGCATACAAATCCCTCATATAACCTCACAATACATACAAGCATACAATTCCCTCATATAACTTACTTTGACCCGTCATGTTACTCTTTGTTCTCCAATCTCTAAGACAAATATGACGTTTCCAATCCTATACTCAATCTACACATAACTACCAACCCTTACATACATGAAACTCTCTCTCAAACCCGAGCATGAGTACACATATGTACGTCACATTTTCAATCTACATAATCATGACAATCTACTTACCGTATTTGATACCATCAAACAACATATCAATTAAACTACATGCACATGTATCATTCCGTACTAGGATCATATTTGCAAATCCGACATTACTATTACATGCTACACCCTTACATAGCCTTACCCAAGGTTCAACAATGTTATTTGATGCGTTAAACGCAATTACGGGTCGCGCACATAAGCAAAACATCAACATACGATAGAATAAACTAAAAAATATATAATTTTTCAGGCCCCACCGTAACTTACGGTGGCCACCGTAAGTTACGGTGGACCCCAAAAGTCCCACGGCAGTTCTCTACTGCCTTACGGTGGAAAAAGTGTTGCAGGGGCTACCGTAAGGTACGGTGCCACCGTACCTTACGGTGGACCCTGCTCATTTCCTCCTTTTGCGTCTTCTTTCCATCCCTTCTTGACCCATCCACGCCGATCCATCCGGAGCTGCGTTTTACCCATTATAATCTCCGTAAAATGCCTTATGGCACTATATTTAATGTTCCATCATTCCATGATTCCCGTTCTAGTTTCACACATATATACATGTATAAATTCATTGTTCTAATCGGGCTAGGAATCACTTACCTCAAGTCCTCCAAGTTCATGCTTGTTTATTTGCCTCCTCTTGACCCATTAGCTTCCCATGGTTGAGTCCATCCTTCCTATCCTTTCATATCATCATGTTCACATCATTGTTAGCATACATGATCATATCACACTAACAACCATTCTCAACCAAATATCACATTGACTTTCATTAGTCAACTTCTATCATATCTAAAACATACATTCACAACCACATTTATTCTCACATCATGTAATACCACTTATTATCATATATGTCTCATAGTTTTAACATGTTATGCGTCACATAGTGTTCTAATCACACAATCAAGTTTGGGAGCCTAACCATGTTATTCTACACTGTTTGCTTGGCAGAAAGTCAACTTTCAACCATTCAAACTTTCTAGTTAGAAACATATATCCATATTAGTGTACTAGACCATATGAACTTCACCATAACAATATTCTCATATATTTCGAAACACATACAACCATATGATCACAACGGTTGTCACATACGTTCATACATTTCCTCACATACATACTAGGGCCTTCATATTCTCCAACTAGCAACATAGCCCAAGAATACCTCATAACACTAAATCCCTACATGAATGCTCCCTAGAACACAATTCTCATGCTAACCCACTTTCAATTATATTTATTATCATACTACTTTCATACTTGTCCAATCTTGCCTACAATTTCACAAGTTAGACTAATCTAGGCATTTCATCAAACACTTGGTGTGCATACAACATTTAAAACACAATGTACAAGCATTTCATGCATACTTTCATAGCTCATAACATAAATCATCATATTTCTTCCCTACATTACATATCATTCATTCAATAGTTATCAACTTAGCAAATCATCACTTTCTTTTCAATACACTCAACAATTAACTAAGAATGGTCTTGGATTACACCAAGATCGATACCCACTTTCATCATAAGTGTAAAACAATCTAACTAGTACAAGAATCAAGCATAGCCTTATGTAGTATCATGAATTATGGTTCCTCAAATGTCTATCAACATCTAGACACCTCCATTCTTCCTTGATTCACGTTTTTATACACACCTTAGGTTTCCTCAACTCCAAAATTAACCTTAACATCAAAATCTACCAAATAGAAGGTACCTTTGGGTTTGATTGACCTTAAATCATCCATTTCTGGCTCATGCAACGATTTCTCCTTGATTTCTCACTAGATTGAGCTTGGTAGTTGGGTTGGGGTTGAAACCCCTTTTTCTTCTTCCCTGATAATCGACCAAAACACACACCAAGTGTGTATTTTTGGTGTTTTCGTCCTATTTAACACTTTTTAATATGGACTTTGGGTATTTGACAATTTCCACCCTCCAACTTATAACCTCTTGACTCGATATCATTTTTATTAATCCCGCCCATCAACGTCTTTAAATGAAGCGGGTTTTCTGGGCGTTACAAATTAACAATAATTAAAACATACGAATGTTTTGAAAAATAATTTAAAACCAAAGCTTAAAAAGTCTACTAAGATCAGATCATTTTTCAAAACCACCTTGCTAAAAAAAACCATGTGCTGCATCTTCCATTTTATTTTAAAAACTGTGTACCGCATATTTTATTTGAACAAATACCACTACCATTACTATTTTCCAAGTAGCAGCACACTGTTGTCACCATCTCCATTTCAAGAAAATGAACGTTAGCTGGCGGGAACAGGCATGAAAACACTCAAATATTTTGTACTTTCTTTTCTCTCTATATGACCATCATCATCCCTCCTCTCGCTCGTTCCCATCACCACCATCGTGCCACCGTCTCTACTGACTCATTCCCACCAACATGCTATCGTCACGATGACACCATCATCATCATCGGTAGTTGGATGGTTTTTTCGAGCGGCGGTGATGAACATCGACGTTGAGGGTGCTAGTCACAGCCGGTGACATAGATACCGGAATTGATGATGGCGACGGTTCTGACGAACCCATCTCATCTCCAACTACCACCATGTGTTTTGCGTTTCTTGTACATCCTCATCTTCACCGGCTTCCGTCTCATTGTATACGTAGGTTATGGCTATATCATCGTTACTGGATGTAGCACGTCGGAGTTAGCTTTAACGCCACCAGTAGAATATGCTCTAGCAACAGTTGAATTTGTAGGTCTTGAATCTGTCGGAGAAAGTGAAGTTGAAACCACCAGAAAAACAACCACGTGGAAACATAGGGGAGACACATGGATCCAATTATAAAAGTATAAAACTTGATGGGTTGGTGGCGTAAAAAGCCACCGACATTACTTATTAAGATATACTAGATGTATGTTATGAAACTACAACGGCGGTAAGCAACGTTACGGTGGTGTCGCCGCAGAACCACTGCGAAACCAACAAATATCCAGAGAAAGGCAGTTGTGGACGACTGTCGTCGCCATAGACGACTGGAAAGCCATCGGCATCAGCAGAGCAACAGCCAAACCCTCCTCTTTCTCTTTGATCATGTATCTAAAAAAAAACTTTCATGCCTCTCTCCAGATCCTGAAATGAACCGGTAAAACCGAATAGTGGCCGGAAGTTGTCTAAAAGGGGTAGAGAGACAACGATTTTGAGCAAGAAAGTGGAAAGAAGGCAGGTTGTTCTTTCCCTGTGGAAGAAGATGACCAAGGGTTTTGAAAGCCAAATGCATGAACAGTTAAGAGAGAGAGAGAGAGAGAGAGAGAGAAAGGTGTTGAAAGAAATAATGAAGAAGGTGATACACGGTGTGTGAGAGAGAAGAGATGTAGAAAGAGTCAAAAGAGATAGCAAGACAAACACACGTGATTTCAAATTTTTTTGAAAAGTGTGCCAAGTATGCAATAGTGGCACTCAGTGAGTGCCACCGACATTGGTAAATATTGTAGAGATAATAACCCATAAACAATACACCACCATAGTATAATTGGTACAGAAGGTTAAAGCATTTATCTTCTCGTCATTGCATTTACAAAATCACGGCTCCTAAACCCAAAGGTTTCCATTACCAACCACAGCAATCACTTGAGATAAATAATAATAATATCTTATCAACCTGCACTTGGTGTAGACTTCGCCGGAGACATTATCAGTGAAGCACCGGTGAGTTCTTCGTCTTCTCCGGTGAGTTCTTCGTCTTCTCCGACGAAGTTTCATGATCCTCTGTTTTTTTATCTTGTTCTTCGTCTTCACCGGAGACGTCTTCAGAGACGTCTCAGGTCTATCTCGGGATCAACAACGACGCGTGGCGGTCCTCTGTTGGCTGGAATGGGAAGCCTCTCGGGAGACGCCTCAAACGGGTTGGGAAACATGACCTGTCTCTCCAAAGAGACGGGAGGTGGCTATTTTCGTAAAAGGGTTGGTCAACGGTAGGGCTGCAAACGAACCGAACGAACATGAACAAGGCCTTGTTCGTGTTCGTTTGTTAAGGAAATTGTGTGTTCACAAACAGTCATGAACACTTACCGAACGAGTTTTTTTGTCCGTGTTCGTTTGTTAAGAGAACACTTGTGTTCGTGTTCGTTTGTTAAGTTTGTTCACGAACGCACACGAACGTTAATGAACACAAAAAAGTGTTTATGAACACAAAGAAGTGTTCATGAACGGAAACAAACATAAACAAATCTATATTAACTTTCGATAAGAACGAAACATATACTTAGCAGTGAGCATGAAGACTAAAAGTAGGGTTATTGATCTCATATAGTCATATATTTACCTGCATAAATTATTTGTTTATTTATTTATTTAGGTAAAATAAATAAAAATAAAAGAATATAAAAATTATAAAAATTAAAAACCCTATTAAACTATTGAATACAAACGAACACGTTACCGAACGTTCACGAACGTAAACGAACGAACATGGCCTCTGTTCGTGTTCGTTCATTTAACTAAACGAACGAAAATTTTTGTTCGTGTTCGTTCATTTATTAAACGAACGAACACAAACGAACTTCCCGCCGAACGGTTCATGAACTATTCGCTGAAAGTTCGGTTCGTTTGCAGCCCTAGTCAACGGACTATTTTGATGATTTTTCCTTTCTTTCTTACTTTAACACTAGCTAAACCACCCCACCATGACCAAAGAGGATGTCATTCATACTCATTGTCTACGTGACGGATACGTGAGTCATAAACTATTATTCAACAATACCCAGCCTAGTTATTACTCAAATTAACTTGAAAGTGGAAAATAAAAAAAAAATTTAACTTGATTTGTCTTTCAATTTTCTTGTGCACACCCTTCCGATAACATGTATCCTATCCCCTGCAGGTAAAAGACGACGACTACCGACCATAGTACACGCACCCACTTTCCACAATATCCACTTGTTCAACACCAAATGCCACGTCCCAACACTCCCCCGGCCACTTTATATATTCATCATCCATCCCCTTACAAACATATTCAAGTAAACGATTACGATTATAATGAGCCGGGTCAACACCTTTTCAGTTGGTCTTGTACTCTCGGTATACTTTGTAGTACACATATTTATCTACCTTTCTCATGTGACAACAGCTTTAGGTAGTGGTGGTGGTCCGGTTCCGGTGAGTGACGGACCTACGGTGAGGAAGGATGAGAGGTGGCCATTGGTGTCGTCGGAGTTTGGAGAAATCTCAGCCGTTAAGATTAGTGATGGAAAGAATGGGTGCTACTATCTCCATTTTATTACCATGAATCCTGGTTCTCTCTTTCTGCCTGTTTATCTTCATTCTGAGATGGTTCTCTATGTCAACTCAGGTATATGCATTACTTTTTTTTTTTATCGGCTGACATCATCTCGGTACCCCGTTTTGAATCCTATTTTTTTCGCATCGTCCCTGAGGGCATAAGCCCTTTCAACGTCAAGGGTATATGCATTACTGTTTACTTGAATAAGTTTTGAAAAAAAAAAAAAAGTTCTCACTTTTAGATTTTATTAACAAATTGGGAATATCAAAATATGGTATTTTTAAAAATTAACAAAGTAGAAATGACTATGAATTAGCTGATAACGGAAACTTTCATAAAGTAGATAAAGTACCACAGAGTACAAGAAAATCAATCAAAAGCAACATATAACATATGTAAAAGTGGGGGCTAACTGCTAAGCCTTAGCATCTAGATAAAAGCGAGGGTTAAGGCTTAGCTACTCTTTTACATGTGTATTGGTTTGATTGGTTGTTTTCGTGACCGTGCTGCTTTTCATCATTTATTTTGTTAGCTTAAGGCGTAGCCACCATAGCCGGTAGTGCTTGTCTGGCAAAGCATGATTAGTTGTTTTGCATATCTATTTTTAAAATGTTTACAAGTCAATCTCTATTTTGTAAAAAAAATGTGAGAAAAAATATCTATTTTCTTGCTATTCCTTGACAATATTTGTTTAATTAAGCCAACCAAAGGCTTCTACATTACACGACTTACTGCGTTGACACAATAGATCTTGACTTGCACAACAGATGTCTATATGGTGTAGGAGAATGGATCTCTTATAACAATGTTGATCGAAATCAGTTGCGCCAATGTGCACTTGTTAAACACTAATTTATTTGAAAACATAAAATTCAAGGCTATTTTGTTAAACCTATTAGTCAAGATGACAAATTTGACGATTTCCTTTAGGGGTTGTTTGGTAGCCTCTTAATGATCCATAACGTATAGTTAAGAGGTAACCTTAAGTACTCTGAATGGTTAATAAACAATCATTAAGATGTTACCTCTTAACCATTCATACATCTTAACCATTAAAGGACTATGAACCATTCAGATGTAGCATCTTAATGATCATTCAAAGGCTAAAATAATTACCAAATGAGAACAATGAGTAAACATCTAGGTTTTAATAAAAATATTTTCTTTTTGAGCATCATCGAAAATAAAATTTTGTATTTTGTGAAGAATGATAAATAAGCATAAGTTTGGACAAAATACATTAAAAAGGCTACTGGATATTTGAACTTACTATGTTAATAACATTAGGCAGTGGAACTTTGAGTTGGATCAATGTGGAGAAAGATGATGATAAGCTTCAACAAGTGGTGTTGAACCATGGAGATATCTTCCGACTGAGTACCCAAACTGTTTTCTACTTGCAAAACAACGTTGAGGCCTATCAATACCAGCCCCAAAACCTTCAAATTAATGCCATTTTCCCTGGCTCAGAGGTCCAGCTACAAGTATGAGCATCAACTAATAAGCACACTAGCATGCTACTTAACACACTTTTAAGATCAATTAAATCAACTTTATAATTAACTATGCTTACATGTTGCAGAATGATCTACTCGTCGGAGCATACACCGCTGTTCATGATTTAGTACTAGGGTTCGACAACCAAGTTCTTCAATCAACTTTCAGTGTACCCCCTCTCTCTAATATACTACAAAACATTAACTTATCCGGGAATGAAAAGAACAATACAAAATCGTTCACTTTTTTTTAATCAGTTGTTCATATTCTTAAATTTTGTATCATTTACATATAAAAAGTGTATTTTGTGTACATAGAAACTGTCAAACTAATATGTTCATAAGTTTCTTTTTATTTAAACGTATACTTGCATATGTGTAGGTTACGTTTAGGTAATATAAAACATGTGTAGGTTTTATACATATATACATACACATGATAGTTTTTCATATCGATATTTTACTTTTACTAAATATGAAAAAACAGTGTATTTATTTCATTTTCTTATATTTTAAAAATTCTTAGTAATGTGTTATTCGCTTTGTTCTTAGTGTTTTGAGTAGAACTCCCCCATATATATACATACACACACCACAACAATTGCCAAAAGCTTAGTTCGAACAATCGCTAGATTGTCAAGTGTGCATTGTAAATCATGTACCTTTGTCTAATTTCAGGTGCCGGAGGAAGTGATAGAAGAGCTAAGAGGAGTAGAAAATCAACCATTGATTGTGGATGGACAGCCTGAAGCTAGTGCATCCATGGGGTACGTTGGTTTTAGGGGTATCAAAGCCCTAGTAGAAAGCAATAAGAAAATGAAGAAAATGAAAAAAATGAAGGCATATAATGTTTTTAAAGAGGATCATGATGTGGAAACTTGCTTTGGATGGAGTGTAATTGTAACTAGTAAAGAATTGGATATTTTGAAGGACACAAATTTTGGTGTGTTCATGGTGAATCTAGCCAAGGTAAGTTGTTTGGAACTTGTTTTTATGTCACATGGTTTTATTCTAACACATTGGTTTAAGGTTTTATGATGTTTTATTTTTGAAAGGGATCGATGATGGCACCGCATCGGAATCCAAACACAGTTGAAATCGCGATTGTATTGCATGGACGAGGAGTGATCGAAGTGGTTTGCCCTGGCATTGGGAGTGAAACAGGTTGCAAGAATTCAAGGTTGAGGGTTGAAGAAGGTGACGTGTTTGTGGTGCCAAGAGAGCATCCAATGGCTCAAATGTCCTTCAATAACGACTCCTTTGTTTTTATGGGATTCATGTTGAAAGAAAAGAAAGAAAGCACTCAATATCTAGCTGGGAAGTTGTCGATTCTCCAAAGGCTGGATAGAAAGGTGTTGGAGAAGTCTTTTAATGTTGGGAACACAACAATGGATTGGATTTTGTCTAACGAAAAAGAAGATATTATCTATGAATGTGTTTCGTGTGCTGAGGAAGAAGGAAAAGGAGGCGAATCGCAAGAGGAACGAAGAGGGTGGCAAAAGAAAAGAGGTGGTGGGGAAGGGTGGCAAGAAAAGGAAGAAGGAAGAGGTGGGTGGCAAGAGCAAGGAGGAAGAGGTGGCGGAGGTGGGTGGCGAGAGGAGCACAGAGGACAAGGTGGTGGAGGTGGGTGGCAAGAGCATGGAGGAAGCGGTGGTGGAGGTGGGTGGCGAGAGGAGGAAGGAGGAAGAGGGTGGCAAGAGCAAGGAGGAGGAGGGTGGCAAGAGATGTAAAGGAAGCATGAAGGAAAAAATGTGGTGACATCCACATATAATATATGTAATAATGTGAGGATGTATAATAAATAATGTGTAAAAAGTTTTCATCAATCTAGTTTTCTTGTTCTTTTGTTAATAAACGGGACTTATTTGACCAATAAAAAAGAACAACTATTATATATACTTGTAGGGTGTCCGCGCGTTGCTGTAGGAAAATCACATACGAGCCCCATGTGTGTTTGGTAGAATATCATGTGGTTCTTGGTTCATATTTAAAATCACATACGAGCCCCCGAGTGTGTTCGGTAGAATATCATGTGGTTCTTGGTTCATATTTCATTTATGCTCAACAAAGATACACACTCAAATGAAGTTAGAAAGTAATTGGACATTAACAAACACAACATAAGTAGTAAATACTATTAACTTTAAAAAATAATCATGGATTACTTCTTAAATTGCTTCGGATTTTGCGAACGCCTCCTCGGCTTATAACACCACCTCGGCCTCGACTCCCACCCCTATCTAGACTACTATCATATTGCCAAAACCCCTATCTAGACTACTATCATATTGCCAAAACCTGTACATGTTTTAAATGGTTCGGTTTTCAGTCCTATAAACTCATTTCTTTCGACTCTCGATTGCGATTGTTGGCTTGGGAAGGAAAAAATGTAATGAATCCACATGCCATAAGCCCATATACGTATTGGTGTAATTATGTGGCCAATGCAAAACTCTTCGTGAGAAAAAAACTTTATTTGAGATAATAAGATCTAAATAGTCATTAACACCATAAGCCCAGGAGACTTTTCCAGGGTGCTTCACGCACCTTTAAAAAAAAAAAAAAAAAAGCGGCCAAGTTGCAGGTGTGATGATAATCCGTTTAGATACTGATGAGGAAGACGGATCTAGTTTTAAGATGGTTGATTACAAAAAAAAAAAAAAAAAAAAACATGCATTAGAACCGAATCAAGAATAGCATATGCAATAAGACCAACATATTAGAATCATTTACATAAGTGGTAGAGTTATTTTTTTAGAAATTACTTTTGGGGGGTATTGGGGAAAAAAACCAAAAATGGTGATGTGTGGTTCTCAATTGGCGGCATCTAATAAATCCATCCTTGATGCCGCCAATTGATAAGTTAACATTGAAGCCGCCAAAACTAACATTCTTGATGCCGCCAACCAAGTGTGAGGCATCAATGGTGATGCCGCCAATTGAAATATGATGCCGCCAACCAAGTGTGAGGCATCCCTTTGATGCCGCCAATTGATAATGAGGCATCCCTCATATAAATATAATCCCACCAGATTACCATTCTCCATCCACATCCAAACCACACACTCAAACCACACATACTTAAATGCCACCTATCGTAGAAAACCAAAGAAAATACCAATTGTTCTGGAGGGAACGATTTTTTATTGATATTAGGTCGATGTTACATTCACATGGAGTTTTAACTGTTTTCTGCGGGGATAAGCCATACTGTGGCTTCCCTCTTTCTGGGGTCCAAGAAAGCTCGGTCTTTGGATCGGTGTTACATCCACATGAAACTACTTGGATCGATGTTACATCCACACGTGGTATAACACGTGTTGAATGCAACGTTGTCTTTGTAGTTTATAATATTATAAAGTCGGTTGTCGGTGGTGCTCTCAATCTCCAGTGTACCACCTCTATTAATGGCAACAGACTCTTTAGGGGGGACAACCTTCCAGGCAAAGCCTGTAGCACAAGGCCATCCTATGTTGAAGAATCACGGTCAGTCATTAGCGACGTTGGCGACAACGGATGATGCGATTCTTCATCGTGCTACTTCGGTGTGGCAGCCTGGGTTGATCATTAAGTACCTGTAGATCTGGTACCAATGTTCAACATATTGATATGCTTCCCCTGCCGCATTCAGATGGGTTTGAATCTGAATGCGGTCCTTATTTACCGCTGACTGGAAGAACGCCTTTCTGTGCCCACAGCTACAGGTTTGCCTTCAATAAAGCAATTATTGATGTCACTGAAGCAATGGAGATGGAAGGTGCAAAATAGAAACTCAATGAAGCAGCGGTAGAATATTGGGATTGGTGATCTCGGGAGACTGGAATAGTGATGGCATAACTGAAATGATCAGAAACATTCCAAATAACTGTTCAATTTCAGCTTTTGTTTAACTATTCTAGCAACTTCCATAGAGAAGTTATCAATCTGACTGTACCTGTGTCCAAAAGAACTAGGCTTCAAACACTACGGGCTTGGTTTCTTTTAGATAAGGAGGTATATGTACAATGATGTCTTTACGTAGCTTCCAAAACACGACGTCATTGTAGCTCATATGTTATTATCTCTTCTCTTATTCTCTGTTTCTCAAGTTCTCGAAGGATTATTCCTCTCATATCATGGATCAGAGATATTTAAGCTAATAAAACTTACACACAAGCTATTGGAATTGGTGATCTCGGAAATAGATTGTCTTGTAACTCGGTAGATTGTATAGTTTGTTCGGTTGACTAGTTTGGAAAAATAGTTGTTAAATAAATTTGTATTATGTGTTTTAAATAAATCTATCATTACTACATGTATTTATTTACTTTTATTTTAGAAAAGTTCTGATAATAATAGTAGTGGTATTAAAATTAACAGTACCATAATAATTCTGCCATTATTAAATAAAGCTAGTACAGAACATGATGAGATGAGTCACCCAACTCATCCATGAAAGCAAAAGGTGATTGACGATACAGATAATAAAAAAGTAAACAACATAAAAAAGATGACCGTGATGATAGGACTGACACAACCCTGTAGGGTCATTCACTGATTTCGTTGACGCCTTGCATTTCCACAACTCTTCCTGTTATGGCCTGTTTCTCCACATCGAGTGCATGCATGACGCCTCGGGCGATCGTCATAATTCACATCCATCTCATTTTGCATTCTTCTCTGACGTACTCTGCCTCGGTGTGTAGTAATCATCGACGGGTCCCCTTGAATTCTCCACTCTGCCGCCGGCCATTCAGACTTATGCCCCAAGGTGTAAAAATGACTGTTGTACTGTTGAATGTACGTGTCTGTGTGGAATTTCCAACTAGTAATACTGTGAGGGCTTTTACCCAACCAATTGCAAACAGCAATTGCATGTGAACATGGAAATCTTTGCATTTGCCATTTTCCACACGAGCATACCCTTTTTTTGTACTCAACGGTGTAGTCATTTCCGCCCCTGTCATTTGTCTCAACCCTTGAAAGAACATTGCACCTTAACGCATTCGCATCGTACATCGTCACTTCATGTTGCATAGCAACTCCCAAAAGGCTCTCATACCTGCTCCATATGCGAGGGGGTAGAGGTGTGTTGCAAACGCTCGAAATTTGAGTGTGCTTAACATATTGTTCGACGTCTCTGCGAAAGGTGTAGTCAATGAGAGCTGTGATAGGCAGTAGTCGCGCTTCACGCAAGACGTTGTTCATGGACTCCGAGATGTTCGTCGTTAGGTTACCCCACCGACGACGCTCTTTATCATACCTAACCGTCCACTTAGTCTTATCAATGTTGTTAAGGTAGTCCCATGCCTCTTGATTTTTCAGCCTCATTTCGCTAACAGCCCAGCGATACTTTAGGTTCTGAGATGTGCTACCAATTGACCAACACAGTTTCCGTAGGGTTTTGTTTCGGAACCTCCCGCTGAAATTGCTTCTGATGTGACGAAGACAGTAACGATGGTAGGCGTTGGGTTCCTTCCACTGTGGAAGGTTTTCCATAGCATTAATTATGCCGTTGTGTCTGTCTGATATCACACACAAAGGCCCCATGCTATCAAGGGTAACGTACTCAGAAAGGTTTTGGAAAAACCAACACCAGCTGTGTACAGTCTCTTCGTCAACGACAGCATACGCCACAGGCAGGATGTAGTTGTTTGCATTCTTTGTTACCGCAAGGATCAGCTTACCCCGGTAGGGTCCTTTGAGATGAGTCGCGTCCACCGATATGACAGGCATGCATCGATGGAATGCACGGATACAAGGAGCGAACGCCCAAAAAATATATTTAAACGTGGGGTAATTCGGATCCCCGTTCGGATGATTAAAGAACGAAACAATGGTACCTGGGTTCCTCGACTGCAGCCGCATAAGGTATGTGGGTAACTCCTTGAAATTGCTGTCCCAGTCACCATAGATAGTTTCTATGGCCTTTCTTCTTGCTCGCCACGCCTTGGAATACAAAACATCAACATTCAGGGCCTGCTTGACATGGGTTTGGATATGTTTTACCTTAATCTTTATGTCCGTACGTATCTGCGGTAAGATGTGTCTTGCAATATCCTTTGCCTTTAAACTTCTGTTGCTATTACGTACGGCCGAAGAATAACAGCTGTGTTTTGTAGCCCATACAGTAATTCGCCAGTAATGTGAGTCAGACCGAATCGATGCCGTGCAACGCCACTCACAGTTGCGGCCACTAGAGAAAGGATTTACAAACTTTGGGTGTCTGGTGTAACATACGACCGTGTATACCTTCGGTTTGCTTGACTTGACATACATCTCCCGTCCACGACGGATGTTCCACTGTCTAACCGCACGGTCTACCTCTTCTTTTGATTTGAAATACATACCAAGCCGGATATTGTCCCCTGCTTTTGGGTTCCATAACACGAACTCATCCTCTTCGTATTCTTGAACCATGTAATCTGTTAGCTCCACATCATCTTGAGGATCGTAGTGTTGACGTGGACCTAACTGGAGAGCCAGGTTGTCATTTAGTGGTGTCTGTTGGGTCGTCGCCTGAGTAGGATCGGCCTCGTTTGCGGAGTCTTCAGAGTCTTCTGATGCCGGTTGTTCGTCATCACTATCTTCCGTGTCTTTAGAGTCTCCGCTTCCGGATTCATCAAACCCGTCATTGTTGTCATTACCGGCAACATATTGAGGTTCTTGTAAACATTCTTCGTCCGTCATAGGGGATCCTGCCTCGTCATTGACTTCGTTATCGGCATCATGTTCCATTGGGGGGAAATCATGCTGAGACCCAAAGGGTGGTACATTTACGTTCGACACGTCACGTAGCAGGTTAGTAAAAGTAAGCTGTTGTAACGGAGGGTCTTGTTGCCATTCAACATAGATCTCCGCAACAAAGTCGCCACGTCTCTCAGCGGCTAAATAATCCATCATATCAACCCCGTCGTTGTTGAAAATTTGGCTGGTTTGAGAGTACCCAGCATAAGTGTATCCGAGCAGGAGTTTGACAGTAACAGCTTCCTTGTTGATATTAACATGAGCACATACACATTCAACCAGTTGTTCAAAAGACATCTTCTGTCGCATAATAAAGCTCGATGATTCCAACGAGTTATCATCTTGAACAACCCCGTTTACGTATGAAAACTTACCACCCCAGTATAATCTAACCAGGTATGGAACGAAAGTAGCCATTTGATGGATTGGGTTTGTGAGATATAGAGATATAGAGATAGTTTAAGAAGAAATTTTGGTGTGTTGATGGATTGGGATGAGTATCCCTTAAATAGGAATCAAGTTTGTATGATGCCGCCAAACCATTCTGAGGCATCATGATGCCGCCAAACCATTCTGAGGCATCATGATGCCGCCAAACCATTCTGAGGCATCATGATGCCGCCAAACCATTCTGAGGCATCAACTTTTCATGATGCCGCCAAACCATTCTGAGGCATCAACTTTTCATGATGCCGCCAAACCAGTATAAATACCATATCAAGTCTCAATCTAAGTCACAATTTCCTCTATTCATCGGGTTTAAAAACTATGGGTGGCGGTTATCACGAATGTGACGGATCTTCAAATGTCCGGCGATACTCTCGCCGGGGACGGAGAGTATCATTTTCATCTCCTCCTACTCCTGCACAACCTTCGTTTTATAATCCTCCTACTGCACAAATAACTCCTCCTGCTCTTACTCAAATAACTCCTCCTCCCGCTCCTACTCAAACAAGTCATCCTACTCCCCCAGCAGATGATGAGTTAACGGAAGAGGAGTTGGTCTGGGTTGTGGATTATGCCACGGCTCTACGGGATTTGGACCGTTTAAGGTTGTCAGCACCCACCCCCCGGATGCAAGAGAGTACACAGATCCCCCAAAACCAAGGTACAACCACCCCCCCACCAGCAGGCTACACCAGCAGGCCATCACCACCATCACCACTGGCTACTCCCAAGTAATTTAGGATTTTAGTATGTGTTTATGTAAGCTTTAAATAAGTTCTTTGGGATTAGGATGTATGTATTATGTGTTTATGTATTATGTGTTTATGTATTGTGGATTTATGAAATGTGCGTTTTTTTTGAAAAATGACCTCCTGGCCGTTTTCGGGCCGCCTGGATCAGGCCCCGGAGACCCGAAAACGGCCCGGACATGGTGCGACACCCGTGTACTAGCCAAGGACAACGCGTCCGAAGGTCCGGTTACCTGACTGCCAGGCCCTGCCAGACTGTATAGACAGCCAAAAACGTCAGCCCGGGCCATTTTCCACTTTGTGGGTTTTTTGAAAAATGACCTCCTGGCCGTTTTCGGGCCGCCTGGATCAGGCCCCGGAGACCCGAAAACGGCCCGGACATGGTGCGACACCCGTGTACTAGCCAAGGACAACGCGTCCGAAGGTCCGGTTACCTGACTGCCAGGCCCTGCCAGACTGTATAGACAGCCAAAAACGTCAGCCCGGGCCATTTTCCACTTTGTGGGTTTTTTGAAAAATGACCTCCTGGCCGTTTTCGGGCCGCCTGGATCAGGCCCCGGAGACCCGAAAACGGCCCGGACATGGTGCGACACCCGTGTACTAGCCAAGGACAACGCGTCCGAAGGTCCGGTTACCTGACTGCCAGGCCCTGCCAGACTGTATAGACAGCCAAACACGTCAGCCGGGGGCATTTTTCACTTCATGTAGAAGCCGCTTAACCATTTAGCGGCTTCAACTTTTTATGATGCCGCCAAACCATTACGAGGTATAGAAGCCGCTAAACCATTACGAGGCTTCATGTAGATGCCGCCAAACCATTACAAGGGTTCACCTCTTTAAAAGCAAGCAGGTAGCTGATTCACAAACAACACTCACTCAACTTCTTTCTCTCTTACCCACTCATATTTGAAATATATAACAATGGAAAACAATGGAGACGGCTTTTACTGTTCACAACCAGCTCCTAAAACGGTAAAATCGACCGAGCACATTTGGAGGCGTTTACGCAAGCCATCAACAACATTCACGGCTGGTTCGACTTCAAGTAACCCACAAGTGAAAGCAGCCGAAAACGACCAAGACAAGCCCAAAGAAAACCCGCAAGAAAACCAACAGTGCAGAACCAACTGGTCTGCTGATGTTGTCGACTTTTATACAAACGGGGATGCCCCATTTTGCTACACTCGCTTCATTTCCGCCAAACTAGACAGAAATTTTTGGGGTACACTTCTAGGGTGCCAACCCAACAGGGCGCTATCCGCAACGGTAATTTTCACGTTAATTTAACTTGAAAGTAAATTGATTTGCTTAACTTAATAACGAACCTTATGCATTATTATGATTTCAGCACGTTGAGGCGTGGACGGTAAGACTGATGCGACTTAGACAAGCAAAGCTTTTAAGAGATCCACCTTCACAGCTACGTTGGACAGTTTTACCCCCTGCCTTCTATGATGAAATGAAGGACTCGAATTCTTCAGTTGCCCTCGACATGGCTGGAAGAATGGAACCCTACCCGCCATTCTGGGAAGTTGACCGCATTTACCTTCCTTTATCGATGGGGGTGGGAGACTGGCTGCTTATCCTAATTGATCTAAGAAACATGGTAATTACCCAATATTGGACTGATAAGAGATGGAGAAACGAAAGGCGACGCGAAGTTTCTCACTATATGGAGATGATTAGGCTTTTTTTCGAATGGTTTCTAAAACGTATTCGTTACTGGCTGAAGTCTAATCGCGTGGACAAAACACCAATTTCTGTTGGTTTAGTTGAATTAGATGTGCCCCAAGACAAGGGAAAGGTTGATAATGCTGGTGTCTTGGTTTGTATGATGATGGATAGGCTTGTGAGAAAAAAGTCGTTGTCGCTAGAAATCGACGTCGAAGATGCTTGTGTGAATTATCGACGACACATGGCAGATGAGCTATACAAATGCCGTTGTGAAGCAACTTCTCGTCATGTTACTTGATTATGTATTGTTGTTTCTCCTATTAATGTTTATGTTTAACGATGTTAGTGATTTACATTACCATCCCCCGCATAATGATGGGTACGGGAATCAAGGACCACCACCCAACGATTGAAAACGGGCAAGTTAATAATGATAGATTTATTTAAAACAAATAATACAAATTTACTTAACAACTATTTTTCCAAACTACTCAATCAAACTATATAGCCTACCGAGTTACAAGACAATTTATTTCCGAGATCACCAATTCCAAACTACTCAATCAAACTATACAATCTACCGAGTTCATTAAGTTTCCGTTTCTCACATTCCAGGGGAAACCATCTGAATCAAACAGGGGAACATCAATCAATCTGTTGAACATGTGTACGAAATCTACAGGTACCCAATGGTTTCCGTTTCTCACATTCCAGGGGGAACCCATCTGAATCAAACAGGGGAACATCAATCAATCTGTTGAACATGTGTACGAAATCTACAGGTACCCAATGGTCAACCCAGGCTGCCATACAAGAATAGCACGGTGAAGAACCGCATCATCCGATGTCTTCGACGTCGCTAATCACATGATGTGATTCTTCAACACCGGATGGCCTTGCCCTACAGCCTTTGTCTGGAAAGTTGACTCCCCTAATTATGCCGTTGGAATGTCCGGGTTTGGTAGACTGGAGATTGAGAGCACCACCGACAACCAACGGCAAAATATTATAAACTACAAAGACAACGTTGCATTCAACACGTGTTATACCACGTGTGGATGTAACATCGATCCAAGTAGTTTCATGTGGATGTAACACCGATCCAAAGACCGCGCTTTCTTGGACCCCAGAAAGAGGGACGACACAACATGGCTTATCCCCGCAGAAAACAGTGTGTTGTAAATGGGGGTTTTATTGTGGTTATAATGTATTTGTTTAGGTGTGGAATGTGATGGAGAGAATGGGCAGAGGCTCGGTTTATATAAGAAATGAAAGTGAGAAATGAATTGGCGGCATCAATGTGGACATCTTGGTTGGCGGCATCAATATGGCCATCTCAATTGGCGGCTTCAATGTTAACTTATCGATGGGGGTGGGAGACTGGCTGCTTATCCTAATTGATCTAAGAAACATGGTAATTACCCAATATTGGACTGATAAGAGATGGAGAAACGAAAGGCGACGCGAAGTTTCTCACTATATGGAGATGATTAGGCTTTTTTTCGAATGGTTTCTAAAACGTATTCGTTACTGGCTGAAGTCTAATCGCGTGGACAAAACACCAATTTCTGTTGGTTTAGTTGAATTAGATGTGCCCCAAGACAAGGGAAAGGTTGATAATGCTGGTGTCTTGGTTTGTATGATGATGGATAGGCTTGTGAGAAAAAAGTCGTTGTCGCTAGAAATCGACGTCGAAGATGCTTGTGTGAATTATCGACGACACATGGCAGATGAGCTATACAAATGCCGTTGTGAAGCAACTTCTCGTCATGTTACTTGATTATGTATTGTTGTTTCTCCTATTAATGTTTATGTTTAACGATGTTAGTGATTTACATTACCATCCCCCGCATAATGATGGGTACGGGAATCAAGGACCACCACCCAACGATTGAAAACGGGCAAGTTAATAATGATAGATTTATTTAAAACAAATAATACAAATTTACTTAACAACTATTTTTCCAAACTACTCAATCAAACTATATAGCCTACCGAGTTACAAGACAATTTATTTCCGAGATCACCAATTCCAAACTACTCAATCAAACTATACAATCTACCGAGTTCATTAAGTTTCCGTTTCTCACATTCCAGGGGAAACCATCTGAATCAAACAGGGGAACATCAATCAATCTGTTGAACATGTGTACGAAATCTACAGGTACCCAATGGTTTCCGTTTCTCACATTCCAGGGGGAACCCATCTGAATCAAACAGGGGAACATCAATCAATCTGTTGAACATGTGTACGAAATCTACAGGTACCCAATGGTCAACCCAGGCTGCCATACAAGAATAGCACGGTGAAGAACCGCATCATCCGATGTCTTCGACGTCGCTAATCACATGATGTGATTCTTCAACACCGGATGGCCTTGCCCTACAGCCTTTGTCTGGAAAGTTGACTCCCCTAATTATGCCGTTGGAATGTCCGGGTTTGGTAGACTGGAGATTGAGAGCACCACCGACAACCAACGGCAAAATATTATAAACTACAAAGACAACGTTGCATTCAACACGTGTTATACCACGTGTGGATGTAACATCGATCCAAGTAGTTTCATGTGGATGTAACACCGATCCAAAGACCGCGCTTTCTTGGACCCCAGAAAGAGGGACGACACAACATGGCTTATCCCCGCAGAAAACAGTGTGTTGTAAATGGGGGTTTTATTGTGGTTATAATGTATTTGTTTAGGTGTGGAATGTGATGGAGAGAATGGGCAGAGGCTCGGTTTATATAAGAAATGAAAGTGAGAAATGAATTGGCGGCATCAATGTGGACATCTTGGTTGGCGGCATCAATATGGCCATCTCAATTGGCGGCTTCAATGTTAACTTATCAATTGGCGGCATCAAGGATGGATTTATTAGATGCCGCCAATTGAGAACCACACATCACCATTTTTGGTTTTTTTCCCCAATACCCCCCAAAAGTAATTTCTAAAAAAATAACTCTACCACTTATGTAAATGATTCCAACATATTATGGTTAAGCTTTATCTGTACTAGTTCTCAAATGGGTTGAAAAGTCATCATCAGTAAGGGATGGCAACGGGTCGGGTATGGGTCGGGTTTGGCTAATACCATACCCATACCCGGTTATAAAATCTCATACCATACCCGTCCCATTACCCGTCGGGTATAGAGCATACCCGCGGGTATCGGGTATACCCGTTGGTATTTGCATGTAAATATATATTTTTATTTTCTTTTATAGTCTTATGTTTTAAGAAATCTAGAGTATATGAAATTGTAATAAGTAACATATATATTATCATCACCATGATAAGAGTTCTCATACAAAAACCATATTTTGTGAGAAATGTGAGAAAGAACCTAATAATGACATGTGGCACCAAGGGGATGGACAAACTAGTAAATTTACCCAAATAATTATATATCAAATTTTAATTGTTTTTTTTAATTAGGAGTAATTATAGGAGATTTAAAAAAAAATCGGTCAAATGGATAATCAAGTCCACGATTTTTTTATTTAAAAATCCTAAAACCAAAGTTTGTTATGCACATCCAAAAACACCATCATAAAACATATCCTAAAACACATCACGCTCCTGCACATTCTAACAACAAACGCTTTGGCTCTAAAAATCCTAAAACGCTATCACATCCTAAAACACACTAAAACACTATCACATCCTAAAACACTCTAAAACACTATCACATCCTAAAACACATCACCCTCCTGCACATTCTAAACACAGCAATGAACACACCCTCCTGCACATTCTAAACACGGCAATGAACACATTCTAAAAACAAACCCTTTGGTTCTGCAAATTCTAAACAAAGCAATGAACACACCAAGACAATTTTATAACATTTACAATTCTAAAAACACCTAATATTTACAGTGTGTTAAACATAATTAAAAAAAAAACCAAAAGAAGCAAACACTGTTACCGTAAAAAAAAAAAAAAAAAAAAAAAAAAAAAAAAAAAAAAAAAAAAAAAACACAAAATCACCTTTAAAAAAAAAACCCCTTTTGTGTTCAGATTTTTTTCCCCAAAAGAAGCAAACACTAATAGGGGTTTGTTAGTTGCCTATTTTTGTGAGAGAGAATGATTAATGATAATGGGCGAAATTTATGGACATGATACGGTTATGATTTTAACAATTAAATGGGTTTTATGTTGTTTCTTGTGTAATATTACCCAAGTACCCTTTCAGCATTAATTTATACAATATATTTAAAACACATATTACAAAAATGCCACTAGTATCATCTCATCCATCCATCTAATTGATCCAATGGTTAAAACTCCTTCTCACCTTTCTCACAAAACACCCCTTTTGTATGCTAACCCTACCCTCATCACCATAATAATCTTTGAAACATTTAATATGTAAATATATATATATTATAGTAAGAATTTTGAAAACCATTTCTATATTTCATAGAATATAAATGTAAATAATAATGTTATTAGAATATATATTTTAGATGAAAAGTTTATTCTTCAAATAATGAATCTATTATAATGAAACATTACTAAAAAATAGTTAAGAAAAGATATCTATACTATATTAATATACATATATGAAGGGCAAGAATGGTCTTTTTGCACATTTCTTAAAGGTACATCATTTTAAAGCATGATGTACAATGATCCAATACACAAAACTCTTAAACTTTGAACTTTGAAGGGGTGCAAGTTATCAAGCATCATGTACAAGCCCTATAATGCAAATAACAAAAACACGGGATATGCATCTTAGGGTTTCATTTATCATATGTCATGCTTCAAAACCTTATTCGCCTCCTTCTCTGGAGTTCCGAGAACATCAAGACGATTTCCCTTCGATTTCACCGAATCGCTAAATATTTCACTAGATCGACGAAGATTCAAACATTTGTCAACGGTAAGAGCCACTTTGTTTTGATTCTGAACAATATTTATCATTCAAAACCTTAACAAAGATTTACAGGTCGATTATGAGTAGATCCAGAGTGACTGGCATTGTTTCTGCTTCAATAACATCTGTGCTCAGCTAATGGAGGTACAAATTTGGTTCATCCTTTTGTTTTGTCGGTTTTTGTGTCATTTTAGGCTTCTGGTCGGAATAGGAGGACTTGTTTAAAAGAAAATAAGATGATTTATTTTGTATTTATATTTATATTATAACAAATACAAGTTAATTTGTTCATGTTGTATACAAATCTGGAGTTTTTCCTGTCTAATTGTTACAATGTTGTTTTTACAGCTAGATATGGAAGATTTTATTGTGAGGTTTGGGCAGTGATGACATTGGGCTATTGATGGAGGGCTTAATGTGATTGATAACTATTGGTTGTTTTTTAGATGTTTTTTTATTTGTTTTTATATTAAGTTTTTTTTTTTTTTTTTTTTTTTTTTTTGTAGATTGTAGAGTGGTTTTATGGAGGGTTCAAGTTAATTGTCAATCTACTTGTGCAGGTGTGGGTCAATGATTTTTAAACCAAGATAAGAAGAGGGTAAGTTGGACTATGTTGTATTTGTTATTACACAATCACCGACTTTACTTCTGCTTTTTTTTAGTCACCTAATCCTTTTGCAATTATACATTCAAACATTCCCTCATGTATGCTTCAATTTTGAATATTTGGAGTTAAATTGTTAGTTGTGAGGTGTGACATTTTCTGATTTTCATTTAGTTAATTTGTTCAAATTTTGAATGTAAAGTTACAGGCCTTCTTTTAATATGAAGTTATTGTTCTTTACTGGAAAGGCGTACAAATATTTCTATGTTTTTATCATGTTTACGTGTGTTGATGGTAGCAATGGGTAAAGGAATCTCAAATGAGAAGCGTCAAAATTACTAGGATGCTAATTATTTACAGGTATGTGATAAGAAGGAACCGAATGAGGCGTTGTATAAAGAATTATTAGTTTATTATATATTTGACTTCAACTGGAGGTGCAAAATAATTGTTTTTTTCATTAATTTGTGTAGATTCAAGCTGCCTTTCATAGTGATAAGATTAGGACGCCTCCAACAGTCCAACCCCACAAGATACGGTGAGGGCTGCAACCATCCCATTTTAAGCTTGATCTAACCTGTTCACATGGTATCATAGCTTCAAGCCCCCTTAATATATCATTCAAAGTAAGAATTGGTTGTAGTTTAAATGGAGGCCTTTGTAATGCATATGTATAGGCCGCAAATTTGCTTGCGCCTCGGGTACCAAAAGCCCACCGCTTGGCGCCTCGCGCTTAGATCTCGTCGCTTTTTGTGTGCCTGTCGCTTTTTAAAACCAAGGATGGAAGGTTAATATGGTGACCGAGTAAAATGAAGTAGTGGTTAGGTTTTAGCAAGTTTATGTATATATCCGTTGGATATTGTTGAGTCTTTTTAGCTATAACGCTAAGTTCTTTTGTTTGATAAAAAAATAGTTTTTCCTTTGTTTCTTTCTTTCTGCAACTACCATATAGTTTCTTTTCCTTTTTGTATTTGAGAGTTTAAGACACAAGCAAGTTTATAGAACAACCATTATATGATCTCTTGGTTTGTGTATTTTGTGTTTTTCTAAGGCCTGAACCAGCTTGGTTCAAGATTATTGTTTTGATTCATGGAGACACCGAGATATTTCAAAATTCAATAACCTATTTTTGCAGGTGAGATTGAGACCAGAAACTATTGAAGTGGATGTTGAAATGTCTATTCAAGTTGATTTTATAGAATTTTAATGTTGAGGTTTATGCCAAAGTAGGTATGTTTTTATTCACTAAATTTTGATATGCTTGCACACAAGTATGAATATGTATTAAAATAGATGTTGGCCACCTTTAAACTGTTTGACATGTGTGGATCATGTGACCCGTTCGTTACATTTTACCCATTTGTAAAGATTTTTATTCATTTTCTATGTATTTTTATGTCTGTAAGCTTGGTTTAAAGAAGTGTGCCTCAGGCGTTCCAAAAGACATATTTTTGGTTGAGGCAATAATCTACAAGAAGTGCTATGAAGCTGCGCTTCAGGTATGTATCTTGATTGAGTTATGTTATCAACCAAATTACCATATTTCCATATAGAATCCTGGATTATTGTTGACTTTATCAGGTACTTGTTGACTCATCACGCAGCCTTTTGTATTTATATAGGCTGCAATGCAACCACCATGGGCTTTGTAGAGGTAAACTGATATACTTTTTATATTGTATCTAGATATTGCATTACAAATAGAAAGCATTGAAAGTGTCGGGATGGTGTAGTTTTAAAGGTTATGTATATATTAAGCATGTGGTTATACTGAACCAGGTGAGTACCAGGTACTTAGACCTGGTTCATTCCATTTAGCACTCACACTCGGTACCTTGTGTAGATATCTTGCTCAAGGCCAACAAACTTATTCAAACCGGCTCTGTGTGGACAGTGGTTTGACATTGTTTATGCCACCAACATCTGCTACCCTGAACGGTAACTTAATTCATTTTCTTTATTTTCAGAATCCCTAATCAACATTTTAATGGGTTGACTTAAGAGATATCTTTTTACTCATTATGTGTAGCTTTTTGCAGAGATCTTGTCCAAGTGTCCCAAACATGGAATGCATAACCCAACTTTTGCCTTTACCCAAATTTATCAGACCCATTTTTATGCTTCTAATCTGTAATTTTTTTAACCTTTTTATCTTTCATAGACCAGTCACTTTCAAGTTGAGTTGGAAGTCAATTTTTCAAAGAACCAAATTCCTAAGACCCATTTTCTGCTTTCAATTTGTATTTTTGACTTTAAATATGTAATTTTATCTTTGTCTCTTTCATAGACCTCTTTAGACCACAATAGTTATAAGACCGTGTGTAATGGAAACCAATTTGGGCGTGGAATGGGCAAAAAAAAAACGCCACCACACCGCATCCCTGGGCGTTTTTAGTCAAAAATGGGTTTGGGCGTGTTTTTTTCCACGGCGTGGAATTAGGGATGGCAATGGGTCGGGTTTGGGACGGGTTTACGTAATCCCAACCCCATACCCGATTAGATATGCTTGTCCCAAACCCGGCCCAAAACCCGTCGGGTTTGTGTTGGGTAATTACCCATCGGGTATCGGGTATACCCGCGGGTTTCGGGTAAACCCATTAATTTTAAAACTTACACATTGAGCATATCCGACAAACGACCCGACAGGTATCTATTAGGTAACTATTAACCAATTACATTTAGCATTATTAAATATCTATGTAAATGATTACAATGTATAAATATAAGATACTGAAATTATATAAAAACACTCAAAGACATAGATAACAAATAGTATACACGAATTTTTGGTAATTTTTAGCATAAGAAATTTGATATATTATGCATACATATTTAAAATGATATATTAGAAATTATATTGGGCATCTAATCGGGTAAACGGATATAGTTTATCGGGTAATCGGGTCGGGTAAATGGGTATATCATCAAATCCCAAACCCGTCCCAAACCCGCGAAAAAAATAAAAACTAATCTCATACCCGGACCCATACCCGATTACCCGACCCCAAACCCGTCCCAAATGTATCGGGTTTCGGGTTTACCCATCGGGTTCGGGTTTGATTGCCATCCCTACGTGGAATATGCACCTTTTTTACTGACCAATCAAATAAATGGAAAGTGGGGGAGGGGGTGTGAATATTCCCGCCTACTACGTTTGGTCTAAGGATGACAAATTGTGTATCAATAGAAGCACATCAGACATTGTTTCTAAAGGGGAGTTCATGTTCATTTCAGTTGCAATGTTACTTAAGAAAAGAAATGGAAGATATATTGTCAAAGCCTACATGTTTAGTATTTATCTTTATTTTTTATGTTTTAATATTAACTTTTATATAATGGAGACACATCTCATTAAAATTTAAATTCCATGTCTGATGTGTTACTGACCCGAATAACAATTAAATTTAATTATGATTAGCCTTATTTAACAACTGTTATCGTCTTCTCTCTCTTTTTCTTGTGCAAATTGATTGGTGATTATGACTAAAAACAAGTTAGGAGGATTAAGCAAATTATTGAGAGATATGGCTGAGACAGTTGCTACTTTATGCCTATTTTGATATGTAGTTTACTTTTCTTGGCCTTTATAAGCTAGCAAAACTTTTTAGTTTTACTTAAGTTTTAACAAAACTTGTTTTTCTTGTTCTTTAGCTTCTAAACTTATAATTTCTTCAATCTTGGTTTGGTCATTTGGATTTGGAATACGAATAATATTACATTATTACAAACAAATGCTTACAAAGGTGGTGTTAAAGGTAGGGGACTAAATTACATTAAAAACGGTTCTATTACTGCATATTGAATGCAAATGTATAAAAATTGATAATTACAATACTGAACAAAAAACATGATGCATCGGGTGGTCTGACTCGGTGCCACCCCTTTTGACCAGGACTATACATCACCCATTTTGGCACGTTACCCAACTTGTATTACACATCCTTTTGCATCCATCAAACGATGTTTATCACTTTTGATTGTTAGCTCTTTAAAAAAAAATAGATTAATACAATTGTGTTAATTTTTTTCCTTGACATTTCGATATCTTTGTTTATGAAAACAAAATTGTATAAAAGTATGGTTTAAAAGTACTTGTTTGGTAGCGTAGGCTATATAATGCCGATATATTGACAAACCAAAGGATTCCAACCGAGCAATATCGGTAACAATACTAATGTTCATTTTTATGGTTTTCGGTCGATGTAAATATGTGGTGATTCATTTTGAGCCAATAACGACGTATTTTTCATTTTTTTTTCTTTTGCTTGCAATAATGAGTGTCAAAACCGTAACGAGCTAAACCGATATTAACCTAACTCCTAACGCGTAGGATGGGGTAATCCCACTACAATATTTTAGTTGCAGGTACTGTTGCGTTTAAATACTATTAAAACTTTGTCAAAAATTGGTGTCGAAAATTGGTAGGCCCTCAGCAAAGCCTGGGTAAACACACTAGAAGATTGATAAATGGGTAAACCCACTAGAAGATTAATAAACTAACAGAAAACGAGTACCACGTTGTAACTTGTCGTCGCCGCCGCATCGCGCGGGTTTCCTGCTAGTATATATATATATATATATATATATATATATATATATATATATATATATATATATATATATATATATATATATATAGGGTCGAGATCGTGTACAAAGTGGTTTTTTTGTGAGAAGTGTGAGAAGGATTAAAAATTGATACTTAGGCATCATTTTTTGAACATAGTCGTGATGTTTTGGATTGTTTTGCCTATAAAAACACCAAACATAACAATTAAAACCCGAAAACAATGTATTTTAGGCTTAAAACTTAAAACACCATGCTAAGAACATTAGCAGTGTGTTTTAAGCGTTAAGTAGTGTGTTTTAGCTGTTTTTTAAATTTAATGACTATAATACATTGTATTGTGTTTTAGATTGTTGTGTTTTGTGTTTTTCAAGTTAAAACAACCTAAAAAATCATTCCTAAATCCAAAACATGATGTCTACATGTCAATTCTTAGTCCTTCTCACACTTCTCACGAAAAACGTACTTTGTACAGGATCCTAAACCTATATATATATATATATATATATATATATATATATATAACTTAAAAGTATTCGGGTATATATTTCGGGTAGACGGGTATTTAGTTTCGGGTAATCGGGTCGGGTATCACCTAATACCATACCCGTCCCATACCCGCGAAATATTTTTTTCCAATACCAAATCCGTCCCATACCCGTCGGGTATCGGGTGTACCCGTCCCAAATGCTTTGGGTTTCGGGTATACCCGTCGGGCTTGGGTTTTTTTTGCCATCCCTACATCATACACACACATATATACATATACAACTTCAAGTACCCACTTTTCTCAAACTCGTATTGTTGTAACAAATATCCGTTTCCTTCTTGATCCATTTTAACTTCACCGCTTGTTTGTAAAGCAGTCTGTCTTCTTCTTTAGTTTTATCTTTTTAGTTTTATCTTTTGGCGATAAACTCCAGTACATGATGTTTGCTGCTAAAATCAGGATCATCTTTGGGTGTTGTCAACAAATATATGAACTTCAATAAAAAAAATCCATATAATAGGATTCTTGATTAACTATTTTTGCTTGATTTCTGTTTTGAGTAACCATCTTTGTTTTCACACCCATAATAATGTAACAACTATTTCAAAATCTCAATTTGAGGCATTCCTTAACCTTGTTTGCAACATGAAAGGAAAAACATGGTCAAACTTACAAACACATCATTATTTTGAAAACTACAAAGTACTTTAAATTGAAACTTTAGAATATCAAGATTCTATGGTGAAAATAAAGATGTCTTTTATATAACTCCCATCCAATAACCATATTAACAATTACCTTGAAGCTTTCCATTTGTGTTTTGTCCAACGTAGGATATCAACAACAGTTATTGCCGTTAAAAAAAACATTTATTTCTTTTACTTTTTTTTTTTTGATCGGCGAACAACTGTGTGGCAACCACCCTTGCATGGGCGATGTGCCCAAGAATCGACTACTCGACCTCCAGCAGCCCCCGCCTTCTCCCGATGCGCGGAAACCCGAGCCTCACCCGCCCGAAGGCACGGCAGTGTTATAGAACTCGGTAAAACCTCGCCGCCCGTCAGATTCGAACTGGCGCCACCCGTATTCGATCTTCACCCGGATTCCAAACCATAAATGTTGGAAGTGGAATTGAACCTTTGATCACATAGGTGAAACAAAAGTCACTCCACCACTCCACCACTATACTTGACCATGAGTTCTTTAACTTTTGAGCAGTGGGTAGTTGAAGTATGATCTACCACCACCACCACCACTTACGAGTTACGACCACTACGACCACCACTACCACCACTACTACCAACCACTACTACCACTACTATCACCACCGCCACCACCACCACGACGATGACTACGACTACGACGACTATGACTACGACGACGACTACTACTACGACTACGACTACTACTATGACTACGACTACTACTACGACGACTACTACTACGACTACGACGACTACTACGACGACTACTACTACGACTACGACGACTACTACGACCACCACCACCACCACTAATAATAATAATAATATAAGGGGAATTGGAATTAAATAATCCCAATTTTATCGGATTGGAAGGCAATAATGACAACTTAAACATAGGAATCTAACAAACCCAATTTGTCTTGTTTTTTTATTAAAAATCATACAAGTTTCGTGAAATATTAAAAAGAATGTAAATGCACACCCAAGTGTAGTTATTCTAGAATGATAAGTATCATGCCATCCTAATTGGTATTGGATAAGTGAAATTGTTAAGTAAATGTTAATGGCCTCTTTGAAACGATCCCAAATTATGCTTTACATCAGTTGAAATTGTATGTTTTGGCAAAAAGGTATAATAGTCAAACGAGTAAAATATGACTTTTGGATGTTATATGCACAGTACAAATGCCCAAATGTAACATTCAGGCCCAAAAGGCAGTTAAGACAACTGCTTTGAGCCTCTAGATTTTAGAGGCCCCCATTTTCTGCACTTCAAAGAATATTAAGCCTATTTATTCAAAGGGTATTAAGCCCAGTTATTGATATAGCAAGCTTTGCACTTTTGTTAGTGGTATATGTATGCAACATTTTCTTCATTTACAATTGATGGAAAACAAAATTATTTTTCTTTTCAAAAGGACCCCAATCGACGAACTCGCTTTAGGCCACCAACAACATTGAGCCGGCCCTGGTAACATTGACTGCGGACTTTCTTTGTTAACCTTGTGCGTTTTAACAAACTACTAGGACAGAAACATTAGGGTCATCCACCTATGAACGCTTATTGTGAAGTCCTTGAGCTATATCTTTAGTGCTTTCGAAGACGACCGTGAGATCGAAATATGCTTCTTATGTTTGTAGTTTTATCGTTCTCTTTTTCACATGCTCTTGTTTCTGCCATCATAAAAAACATTCAATGTATAATGATCAATGTATAGTTGTATACACTAACACTTACAAATTGTGATCAAGTATCCAATGACATGCCAATGAGCTCTAGCCCAGCTGGTTTGAGGTGGGAGGGTTTACCTCTTCAGATGGTTTCCGCCAGGGGTTGGTCACAGGTTCAATTCTCGTTCATCGAAAAATCATACCCGTTAAGGTTGAAAGGGTCCGGTGTGTGGGAGGACTCGAACTTGTGACCCGGGTTGTTAGGACTAGAATTTCACCATTGAATTACGCCTTAAAAAAATATCCAATGACATATTTAATATCATTGGTGAAATTTCTTTATGGAGTTTTTATTTATTTTTTCCATTCGTAAGAAGATGTAAATAATGCTAATCAGAATACGCGTTCAGCAAATAATCAATTTTTATTTATTTTTTAATGTTTTGATGATTTCAGTGAGTTCGGAATTTGATATATCCTTTTCATGCTTTGCTAATTTCAGCGAGTAGCAACCAAAGTCAGAAAACGATTTTTTTTTTTTTTCTAATTTGAAATTCATCTTATTGCTTTTTCTTTAAAACATGTGTAGTGGTAAGGGAAAAAACATAATACCCCTGATTCTGATTGGTCTACGGTTTATGTGGCAGCTGAGTCAGCATGAGGCTTGAAGTGAAAACGGGGTGTAGTGGTAAGGGAAAAAGATAAGGCCCCTGTTTCTGATTGGTTGTTTATTTTATTATTTTTTTTAATTAATTAACTCAAAATAATTAAATTAAAAGACAAATAAATATAAAAAAAATTACAAATAATATTAAAAACACACAACTAATATTAAAAAAAGTTACAACTAATATTAAAAAAAAAGTTACATATTCCTAAATTACTTATTTAAAAACTAGATAATCCTAAACTACTTATTTAAACATTACATAATTAATCCTAATTTTCTCCCATATGGAGAGTAATTGTCCCAGTCCTCGAGTGTGTAATACGGCGGGGACACGGAATGATCGCTATCGCGACCATCGGATCTCGCATCCAAGCGGATCCAGCAGTACTCACGAGGAGGGGAATAATTGTAGAAGCGTTCCTCTTCTTGAGCATCCTTTAGTGCTTCATACTCCTCCTCAGTGGGCTCCCGGGGAGGAACGCTTGAATTGGGGTTGGGGTTTGGTTGGTTCTCCACAAAATGTAGGTGACCCATTCCCCTAACAGCCATAACATAATCTACACACCACACTATCTCCTCTTCAGTGAAATCAGCATCTGGGTGTGGTGGAGTGTATCCTGGAGTGGAGGAATGGAGGGAACAGGGTTGGAGACACGTTGAGTAGGAGGAGGAGAAAACAGTGGTTGAGGAGGAGGAGAAAACACTTGTTGAGGAGGAGGAGGAGGGGGAGAAGAAAACACTGGTGCACGACGTCTCCGGCGAACGTATCGCCGGAGATTGGACGGTTTGGCAAGATCGTTTGGATATCCACCACCCATAACTGGTTTGTAGTGTATTTGTTTGTGTTTTGAACTAGTTTTGTAGTGTGTGTATATATATATATATATATATATACTTTAAAAAAATTACCGTTGCTTTTTAAAAATATTTGACCGTTTCAATTTAGCGTTCGTTTGGTTTTTTTTTTAATCCTTTAAGCCACGTGTGGGGTGATGATTGGATGGTTCAAATTTTTTCGAGCGTTATTTTTATCACGCCATCCCTGATTTTCAACGCATAACGCCCCCGCAGCGATGTGGGGGGCGCCATCTTTTCTCTTCACGCCACAAAATGACCCCACTACGGGGTCTTATAGACTTATAGTGTTTGAAACTGGTTCATATATTATTATTATTATTTTTTTTTGAAATGTAAACTTCTTACAATGGGACTCGAACCCCAACCCTTTTAATTCCTAACTCCTAAGCCTTATTAGAAATCCCTTGGCCACTTGGCTATTCCCAAGTGGTTAACTGTATAATATATTGAAATCGATTGGTTCAAAGTTCCAAGTTTAATCATATATATAGTTCATTATTATACATTGAATGTTTTTTATAATGCAGAAACAAGAGTATTGTGGTGGTGGGCCTAGAAAAAGATATAACCATGGTGACAATGTGTGACATCTTTATTCTTATTGAAGGATGTGTGATCATTCCTTTTGATATGTTTTAACTTTTTGTGACGTGGGAGAAACTGAAGTCGCGTCAACTTAACCCAAGAATATACATCTTCAATAATTATATAGAAAATATATAATATATAAATAACTAAATAAGAACCTTAGAAATTGCACATCAAAATAACAACACCACACCGTCCACGTAAAGTTGAGAAGCACCAAATGGATAAAGCAACTACGAAAAGACATAAAGTTGAAATCTAATTTCAATATTACTGCTTAAATTAGATGAAAAGCCACTTTGAGAAAATGAAAGACCATCATCATCATCATTGTCATCATCAAGACACATTCACCACGTACCCCGATTATCATAACTCATGTCATTTCAAATGTTACTATTAGCAATTCAAGGCCAAGGCCGTGTTGACGTACTGGTCGTAACTCTTTTGACATCTAATCTGTACACAGATCATCTTGTGATAAAGATGGCATTATCCAAATGTTCATCAAAGGCTATGGGAATATAACTCAAATTAATCATGATGAATACACATACATAATTGATAATTCATGACTTTTAAGATCGAATGTTTTCATTTGGAAAATATATAGTTTGTGGCTCTTGTCACAAAATGATTATTTAATAATGTCCTAGAATATTTCATAATATGTGTTTACTAACGTAAAAGTAAGAATTTATATTTGTCGTGAATTTGAGGTTTAGAAATTCAACCACATTCAATTTGTGTGATGGTTATTGAAATAACTCAACTAATGTGTTAATTTTATTTATTTATTTATTTTTACTTTAAAACACTTTTTATATTATTCATTCATTGGCATATAAAGGGCAAATTACATAGGATTGCAGGTAGACGGACAACAAACTACGCTATTACTCCTTTCTAGATAGAAAACTCTAATCTATTGAAAACAAATCCTCGCCCCATGGGGTCGAAAAGTTGTTATGGATCACCCGCTGGATTCTTGTCAAGAACCGAACCGCCTCCGGTGCTAAGGAGCCGAATGCGTCAAAGGCCAAGGGAACGATGGCATGTTGATATCCTCGCAAAATTTAGCGTGTTTTTCCACCTTCTTGACTCTGCTCTCAGTATCGCTTGCCCAACTACCAACTCACTATCCCGAAACCTACTAAGGGAAATACACCTGTGTTAATTAAACGACTAAATAAATGAAGTTTGAGGGACTTAACGTGACATACTAAAATGTTCAATTCTGGAACAAGAAACGAGTGTTTGGGTTGCACAGAACAAGAAGCAAATAGCGGAGCGTTGGTTATGTTGTTTATTGAGTTGCGATCAAAGGGAGGGACAACGAGAATCCATAAATTGAGGTGGACATTGATGTCCCAATCCTCATATAAGGCACTAGAAACCTTAGCAAACCTTTTGGGTAGGTGCATGCTTTGTCTCATAACATCAATGGAATTTTGGAATCATAGTTGTTAAAAACTTAATTTTTTAGCTTAAAGGATAGGGTCATAAATCCTAGCGTGGATAAGGACCCTACCTCACAACCTACTACAAGTCCATGAAGACATTTATGGGATAACCTATCAACACAAAGAGTGAAGGTAACAAGACCCCGTGGAGTACCCAACGCACAGAGAAGAAGCATCTGCGTAGGATAAAGCATTTGCGCAGCCTCCTCGCGTGTTAGCACTGAGGTCCTGCGCAGACCAATCAAAGGCTGACGCATGGTAGAGCTGACTCAACAACTCTGATCACCAACAGTGAAGATATAGGCCCCCTGTTCCCACCTTCTGCACTGATCAGCTTTGCGTCAGACATCACATCAGCTGTCTTCCAGAAGAACAGACTTCGCTATCAGAAGAAGATCCACCTGCATCCATCCTGATCGCGCCACGTGGACAATGGCAAGGCGGTACACCTTTTCTCTCTCTTCAGCATTTATTACATTCAGTCTCATCTTAAACACTTGGTCCAATCCTAACCAACTGGGCCAAAAGGAGACAGGCCCAAGCCCATCGTCGAGGTTATGGGTTAGTGATGTTTGGCCCACTCGTACCTATATAAAGGAGCTCTCACCTCCTTGTGTAGTGATGCATTATTGCACGAGTAAACCAAACACCACTTTTGTGTCTGTACGTTGGAATCTTACGATTACCTAGCAGTCGCCTCCTTTCGTACGACCCACTACAATCCTTCTTTACAGGTTCCAGATTCCAACCTCGAGTATTAGCAAAGGATTATACCGTGCAGTGACCACGAGTTCAACACCATGCGCACCTCGGTGGAGGTAAGTATCACTCGTTTCTTCATTAGCTTAATTATTGGATTTATTAGCTTAGGAATGATGCTAGATACGATTTAGAATATGTTATTTAGGTTTGATTTTGATTTATAAGCGGTGATTGTTCTCCGTAGAAGTCGATTTTATTAATGAAAAAAAAAAATGTGTTATAGCACTCATTATTGATTGTATTCACCAATAGAAGTGTTTTGCATTACAGTGTAGCAATAGAAAATTTTTTGAAAATTGATAAAAATGGTGATTATGAATTGAAAGTGATGAATTTATGATAAATATGTCACAATCTCCAACCCTGCAATATTTAAACTATCAATCTTTTGTTTGTAAGTACACCACTTAATTTCTACGATGTCCCCCTTGGTACAATATGGTTTTAGTGATTTATAATACTTGTTTACAAGTTGTTTTAAAATGTTAGTTCCATGTGTAAAGTAATAAAGCTTATTTTACAATTAACTCCAATTGATGATTTGAATAACCAGAAGTGAACTCTCATGTTAGAAATGAAATTTTTGCCATGTGGTCACATTATGCAATTTGTGCTCTAGGAATACTTGTAAGAAATTTAAATCAACCTATGTGTTCAAGTGAATATTGGTAACAAGAGAACTTGAAACTACATCTAAAACCTTCTTGAAAGAAAACCCCCAAAATAAAAATAAAATAAAAAAGAACATATAATAATTTGCCGCACATGATCCTTCAGGTGTGTTTTAGTTTGAGTTTCGAATCATAGGACAAAGAATACATGAGTAGGAACAACCGATTCCTATAAAATGGAATGGATGATGTAATGTAATATGTAAACGATGTTGACAACCCTACAGTAGTTAGCGAATTTTCAACTTGTTTTGACTCATAAATATGTGACTGCCTAGTGTTTGAGACTCGGCTATATACTAGACTCTAAATGCAATATAACTATTGGCTCCGATACCAATCTGTCACACCCTCAAATTTCACGTGCGGGGTTTTACTGCAATGCGCGTGACACAGCAGGATCCAAGTCAACAGTCACAATAAACAACCTCTATATGAACAAAAATAACGTTTGAACAAAACAAGGTTTCAAAAGTTTAGCAGAAGCGAAATCAAGTTTTACAATCTAAGTACATTGATAACAATGTAAAACGGTTCACAAAAAATGTTCAAAAGACATGCATGAGACGTCAGTCTGATTCTGTTACCTCAGCGACTTGAGAAAACATACTAAAATACGTCAATATATAATGTTGGTGAGTTCACAAGTTTTTGACGTTAAATAACTTTTAGTAAAAAAAACGGATTCACATAACACACTATATTAGTTGAAACTTAGTTAGACGTTTTACTTGTTACCCAAGTATTCCGAACTACTGCCGATAACTCACGGTTCGCCCTATGGTTTGCCCTTGGATTGCCCTTGGTCCGCCTTCGGTTTTCCCTAGTTTGTAGGTGTTTTTGGGTTGGAAATCAATGGTTTAGGGCAAAAACTTGTTATCTTAGGCTAGGGGCTGAGAGGGAGAATTTGGGGGAAGGGCGAGTTATGGTTTGTAAATGATGAAAATGTGTCAAAACGAGGTATTTATACATGTTGGGGCTGGAGAAAAGCGAAGAGGTTTGGGTTTAGGCGAAGGGGTCAGCCCTTCTCCAACAAAACCCTTTTTCCTCTAGCCAAAGCCCTTCCCCTCTAGCCAAAGCCCTTATCCTAAAACTTATAGCACAACGTTTTGCCCTTCTTCTATAATAGAAGTTACCGCGCCAAAACTCATTGTATCATATAATTTCACGTAAACACGTATTTCTAAGTTACCAATGATCGCATAACATGTAAATATCCCAATATTACCTATATTGCATTATTGGTTCACCAACGAACGTGATACGAGACTTGTGCGCATGTGTTTCCCGGTGATTTCCCGAATCACCAAACCATGGACATTGTGTGCGTAAAAACGACTCCCGATGATTCCCCGAATCACCGAACCGACTTCCGATGATTTCCCAAATCACCAACCCGACTCAACTAACCCAATTAGGCTTGTTTAGTAAATGTTTTGCTAATGTAGACTTAAGTGTTTGTTAGGAAAGTTAATCCGAGTTTGCCGGGTATCACAATTTAGTACAGAAGTCTTTTGCCGATGATTGACTGCCATTTAGGGGTGTTTGTTTTTTTGTTAGAAGCATTTCTAACCACTTATGTCTGCGTCGTGTAGACGCGGGCAAACATAAGAGACGCACAGACCATTTGTTTTTTTAGAAGATAAACCACTTGAAAAGCTCTTCCAAGCCTCTTCCCCAAGTAGACTTGTAATAACCTCTTCTCCATCTATCTAAACCTCTTCTCCAACTTTCTCCAAGTTTCTCCAACCTCTCTCAACAAACCCAAGATTCTTCCCTCTCCTCCCTCCTCCTCCTCCCCACCACACCGGCCCTCCTTCCTCCTCCCCACCACGCCTGCCCTCCTTCCTCCTCCCCGCCAGCCGTCGTCGACCAACATCCTTCCCCATCCCCTTCACGCACCCTGGTCCTCCTTCCCTCCCCGACATCCCGTCGACCAACATCCTCCTCCCCACGCCGCCGTCGTAACCCTAAACCCTTCATCTTCAACCTAACTGGTTTTGATCTGTTAACAAGGAATTATTTGTTGACCAACTCCTTTGACTTAACTAATGCACAATGTCAATGTGATAGTTAGAACCTGCTCTTTTTTGCTCAACTATGCTGAAGCTAAACAAGTATAATTAATATTTAATAATTGTTTATCTTTGATACATAGCCAAACTGATACATACATGATAGAAAAAATCTTCAAACTTGATGAGGATAGAGTCGAATTGGGAGTCCTTTCACTGGGGTAGCCAAAGGATAGTACTTGATTTTATAGTTTTTATTTTCCAGCCATTATATTCTACTTGTTTATAAATAATAACATAATTTTTGTGATATTTTTTTCTAGTATGTTTGTATGTGATAATTTTTTCTAGTATGTTTGTTTGTGATAATTTTTCTGGCATGAGAGGTTTGTGATAATTTTTCTAGTATGTTTGTTTACTTCTTGATTTGTATTTGTACGATTGTTTGTTTGTTTGTGGGTTGTGATTGGTTATGGTTGTGGTGGGTTGTGGTGGTTCATGGTGGTTATGGTGGGTTATTGGTAGGGGTGCAAACGAGCCGAGCTACTCGCGAGCTACTCGAGCTCGGCTCGAAAAAAGCTCGAAACGAGCCGAGCCTAAACGAGCTCGAGCCCGAGCCTAAAAACCAAGCTCGTTTAGTAAACGAGCCCGAGCTCGAGCTTTGTTTATCGAGCTCGAGTCGGTTCGCGAGCCTTAACGAGCCCACTATTTATATAAATTTTAATTAATATATTAAATATGTATTTAAATATAATAATTAATATTTATAAAACTATGAATAAATAACCAAATTATATATAAAATAAGTATTATAATTAATATAAATTAATTAATAACTAATAAATGAGCCGAGCCCGAGCTCGAGCTTGGAAACCTACCTTCGAGCCGAGCTCGAGCTCGAGCTTTCATAACTTAAACGAGCCCGAGGTCGAGCCTGGTCAAGCTCAGGCTCGGCTCGTTTGCACCCCTAGTTATTGGTATGGTGGGTTGTGGTTGGTTATGGTTATAGTTAGGTCACGCAGACATTAACAAACAAACAGTCTTCTTCCTGCAGACTGCAGACCTTTGGTCCACCTCTTTTCCTGCAGATGTGGTCCACAGACTACAGACCTTTTCTGCAGAAAAAACAAACAGCACCTTAGTCAACTTGGAGTCTGGAGCTTTTGATTGTAGACAAGCAAAAATGCTCATATTCTAACTGTTACTCCTGAGGACGGGTATGTTTGCTTATACAATAGTCGCTCGAAATACCCTTCTAAAAAAAATAAGAGTACTATACTGTATAAATTGTATAAACATTTTTTTCCTCTACTTGTCAAGGGAGTTGAGGTATGTTCTTAATACTAAAGCTTTCGATTATGTGAAACAGCTGCAAATACATCAAACAAGTATTTGCATACTTTTAGTTGGAGCTATTTGTTACGCTGTATCTGTTAAGGGTCGATCAGGATGCCTATTGGTGGTAGACTAGGGATGATGTTTATTGATTACCTTATTATGTTTGTATCCAAAAATTTATCCCAACAACATGTAATGCATTTTACTAGTATAGTATAATGATTTGCATAATTATACATTAATAATGAATTCACCAGAGATATGTTGTGTGTCAGAAACTTAAATGCCATTAAGGAGGATTTAGAATCTAATTGTACAATATCATATTGTTTTGCTACCAAAGGATTTATAGGCTAACATTACATAATTGTATGACTTCCAGCTACCAATTCAAGGCCAACAGATGTACACACATCAAGAGAGAGAAGCAAAATCAAACCTTCACATGAGCCTGAGTAGAAAACATGAACAGCATGCGTCATATTCACGGCCAAAAACGTCTAGCTGGTCCAACCCATAACTAAACCTAGCCCGAACTTGTTCAAGTAGTCGTTAGTCAAGCACTCGAGCATGTCAACAAATCCAATTATTGGCGTTTTCCCTTCTTTGATTTCTATTTTATTTCCTTGCATTCATAAGTTCATTTATGTTACTCATATAATTATTTGACCCAGTTTTTTGTTGTTTTATGTTTCTAAAAACAAGACTGGATATAATATTTTGACGTTTATGATAATAAGACAAGTTATAGTATCATAAACAACCAAATCATGTTGACTAGTTCCCACTATCACTAATTGGATTTGACAGCTTGTTATATAAATCCAACAAGGCAACAACAGCCTAATATTGTTTAATAATAAAGTGTTAGTTAAGCGTCATCTATGTACATCAAAGATACGTGATGATTTCAAATATATCAGACTGTAGGAGTTACATATGTTAAAATTTAACAAATTCATGTTAGCAAGAGTTTCGTGTACAACTTGTAGACTAACTGGTGGAATAATCGAGAATTAAGAAAAACAGACTTAAAATTGGCCTTTTTTTTTTTTTTTTTTTTAATAAAAGTACTTTCATTCCAGGACAAACAAAATTATATTAGGATAGCGGGCAGGCGGGCAACAAGCTGTGCCGCCACCCCTTTCTGAATAGCAAATCCTAATCTACTAAAAACATAACCATGTCCACCCGGAGCCGAGACACTACTATGAATAACCCGCTGGACCCTGGTCAGGAAACGGGTAGCCTCCGGTGCCAATGAGCCAAAGGTATCAAAAGCCAAAGGTACAAAAACGTGTTGGTTCTCCTCGCAGGCTTTAGCATGTTTTTCTACCTTCTTTGTCTCTGCTTTTCGGACCGCTTGCCCTGCTACAAAGCCACTATCCCTCAACCCAACTAGGGGAGATACACCCGTCAGGTCAACACAAGCATGCTTCCCCCCGGCCCACCCAAAGACAAGGAGATCTGCTGGTCGTAGGGTGGATCTCCCTTCTGCTGGATCCGAGAGGAAGTATACAGGGGCCTCCTTCTTGGCTGAGATCCCAGCCCGTCTTAAAATGTCCCCCAGAATGTCTCGAACCCAATCATGCCAATATTTGAAACCGGGCAAATCTTTACAATGAACCGCATGTTCCCCGTATTCATCCAGGCAGGCCTTACGGCAAATCGGACAGATTTCATCCTCCTGGTACATTGGGATCATCAGACGATATTTAAGAATGGCCCTGTATTCAATAGCGGACATGGTTTGGCCTAAACCTTCGATCGGGATAACAGTTAGGAAATCTTGGGCGTGGGGGATTTGCAAGCATTCAATAACTGCCCTCTGACGGGGGGACAGACCAAAAACTTCACCCAGGTTCTGAGCGATTTTGCCATAAAGGGCATTCGCCAAAGTTTTCTGAGGCTTTGGGGGGTGGTGTCCTTGTTAGAAAAACCGCCAATATCAAAACCTGGGAGATAGTCATTTAGCTTTTCGAGGGCCTGCACGTAGTCCAAGTCTGCGCCGAAAACCCCGTTATTTCGTAGGATGTGGTCTTGAAGGTTCCAGGACTGAGCTCGTGACGCCACAAACGCATACATGCCGACATCCTTCGCAGAGAGGAGCCCTAATCCTCCCACACGCATCAGCAAAGACGCCATCCGCCATTGTAGGTCACCAAAGAAAGGCCCCCCACATACCACTATGTCTTCAATGGCTTCCCTTAAACCCTTGTCAAAACATGACACTGCTTCATCAATCATGGAGGGTTGGCAGGTCCGTAACCCAAAAAGCAACTTAGCAAAATGTTCATGTTGGTCTGTTTGTATATATTCTTAGAGTTTGGATGGGAGGGTTCCGCGGTTGAAAAATCTAATTTGACATGATGACCTATTGCAAATGGCTCAAGTTAACTAACCACAAAATCTCTCAATCATTGCATGTCCCATAGTATTCTAATCAGTAATAACTCATATTCCCTAATCTAAAACCTAATCAGTAATCATCTAAAGAATCACTTATGTAAGTTGCAACTATTCAAAAACTCATCACATCTCTCTAATCTCTCATTAGAGTCAAAAACTCATCATATCTCTCTAACTTTAATCTTTCACATTCTAATGACTCCTATACTTCCTAACCTAATCAACTAAACAATCACTTAAGTTGGAAGTTGTAACCATTAAAAAGCTTATCACATCTATGTACCAAGTCTCACAATACTAATATTGATACATAACCTAAAAAAATGTATAACTCTAATATTAACACCTATCATAAATGCTAAAAAATGCATAACTCTAATATCAATATTCAATGCATAACCTAAAACAACTAGTGGTTTCAAAATCGGCGCGTTGCGCCTGGTGATTCCCCGCACTACACTTCCCACCTTGCAAAGCTTCGGAACCGGTACTTCCCACCTTGCAAAGCTTTGGAACCGGAATTCAATCAGTCTAGATTTATATGGTATTGGAACATAGAGGTCGATTTCATCTTACACTATTTTGAATGCACGCTAGTTTAAGCTGACCTTGATAGCACGAATAAAAATATAAATGTAAATGTAAATCATGTTCTCGTTAGGGAATCCCCATGCAATCATGTTCAGCTTTGCAATCACATAACAATCTCTTTCATAAAGAGTGTGTTATCTTTCTTACATTTACAAATGAAATTCCTATTTGTTATGTTATACAACTACTGTTTGTACACTTGTAGCTCCTCGCCATGAGTTCCCATGTCCCGTTAGAAGCTTGATTTGGCACCACACGTCACTTGTAGTGCTTTCCAAGCTTGTGTTCTCTACTTATAACTATGATGATAATCTTTATGCAAATATGCTTTGCCTACAGCCAACATACTCCTTGCGAGCCTTCAAACTCGGCAACATCTACATATCAATAACTCAAACAAAAAGGTTAGTGTTCATTTTTTCGCTTATTGCTCCCGACAAAATGACTTACACCCTTAAAAGAAATGGCCCCTAGTTGTAGGATAAGAAACAAAACATTATACTTCAATAACTATCACACCATATAAAGAAATTAGTTGCATTATATATTTTAACAGAGGCAAACATTCTGTCATGTGCATACATACCTATAAACAAAGTTGAAGAAAACTCTTTATTATGCGCATTTTAAGGCAAGGAAAAATATACTTGAAGATGGGCTAAATCATTGATATACTTGAAGGGCTATAGTGGTACCAATAACCTCAACTTATTCTATTTCTATATAAATCAACATATAGAGATTTTCCAGTTGCAGCATCACAAAGACCTGCTACTCTGCTAGTCTCCTATAAACATGGAGACCCCATGGAAGAGATACCACTCTCCAAAGACTTGCCAAAACCATTAACCTAGGAGACACATGACACTTCTATAGGCCACCACACACTCATTTTTTCTGCCTGAGTTTTAATTTGTTACTCTAAAGTGCTCGGTCTGCCCTACGTCATCACCTTTTTCGATGTTTCTCCATTGTCTTCCCAAAGTGTTCACCTCTTGATACACACGTAGTAAAAAAAACATTGCTTATAGTATCATAACGCTTACTGGCTAAAAAAGATAGTGACATGTAAGAACATAAAGAAATTAATCTAAATGATTAGCAGCGTTAGTGAGGTACAACGTAACATATTAATATAAATTTCCTTAAAACATCGACCATTCATCTTTTGTATAGAAAACCTTATAGCTTTCACCATATAATCGTTTGGATTAAATTTGTTCACCCATAAAGCATTTCCTCCTAAAAAAATGTTCCGAGGTGATAGTATCCATGGTTAATTAGTAACCGTATTTGAAAATAACTCTGGTAGAGAGTAGGTGCATCACATACTAACAACATCAGTTCTCATCCTCAACTCCCTTGTAGTTAGATATATTGGTTGAACACTGATGTTTCCTGTCATACATGGAATTTTAAATATTATATAGCATGTAGTGGAGATCCTTGTTTAGGGAAGTGGTTTCTAATAACCTTTACTAACTTCAATAAAAAAAAGTACCTGAGCAGGCATCACTTGATTACATGACACATATTAGGGAAGGGTCACACTTCCTTCTCCAAGTTTATGGATAGCTTTGATGAATCTCAAATGAATTTCTTCCGTCCACTCCACACGAACCTTCTTCTTGATCTTCAACCTTCTCGCATTACCATCTCGTCTTCTCCCAGTCTCGTCAAACATCTTAAACTGCTCAGACTTATGAAAGCGTGCTCGTATAACATCCTGCTTTATGTGCATCACTACATGTTTCACCCAGACCCAAAATGACCAATTTGCCCATAACGCAACTGCAAATGTCCACCCACTGCAGCCATCTGCTGCTGTTGATGCTGATGCTGCAGTGCAGCCACAGAACTTAAGGCAAAAAATGGTCCGATTTCGGCAGACCCTTGTATGACCTAACCGATTAACTTGTAACTACATCATGCCGTGAATACGAACCATAAATAAGGCTCAGACAAAGAGCGTGTGAAACGGTTGCAGCGAAGAAATACGTTGCCGTCACATTTTACGCACTCTAAGCATTTCATCATCGCCAAGAGCACATATATAAAAACATGAAATTGCATCAGAAGCAGACCTTTGTCAAGCTGTTGAGCGGTAAAACTGAAGCAAGGCATCGTTATGTGGCTCAGAGCTAAAAGAAATGAATTGGCTGCAAGGGAGGTCGCAGGTTCAAAACCTACCATCAACTGCCCTTGCCATGCCATCTTCAGCAATAATCTGACCACATTCGGAACTCATCATAGCCAACCAATGCGCGGACAGGTTTTAGCAACATTTGAACATGTTATTTAAAGTCCGTAGTAAATTAGCAACTTGACTGACTAAATGTAGGTCTCAGATTACATGATGCAGTAAACACTATGAAGAGATGCAGACGCACAATGGTAAAGCAACCGGCTGCACAGTAGTAGCAGCATCATAGTCGACATCTACGTCGCATAAGCTGACAACATAGCCAATAGACGCCACAGTTAACACATTCAGGTGGCTCAGGCGCACAACGGGGAGTCAATCGGTTGCGCTGCAGTAGCGCCATCACAACCGACAGCCACATCGTATACGCGGACATCATAGCCGCCTATCATTTCAAATGTTTAATACCCTACAAACACACAAAGTACCAATCACGGTTCAGAATCATCTCGCAAGTATCTATAGCCGATATTAACAAAATGAAAATACAAAATAAATACCGGCAAATCTTTATCAAAAACCCACTAACATAGATTAATATGATTTTGTGCTAGAACCCATAAAACACAATTACGGCTACCACCATCCACAAATTGGTGTTCATCGCCGACATGCACAACCATATTTAAAATCAGGAGGTTGTCACAAAAGCAAGAAGGTCCAAAACAGGATACAACAGAGAACAACATGATTCAGATCTGTTCTCGTTGGCCACACTGAAATCCGGCGGCCAAAAAACCCCTAAAAAACAACCAAAGCCAGAAGAAATCACCATCACACTTTAATAACCACTTAGTACCAGACAGAGGGGCCGGACACCGCCATGACTGCAACACCGGTTGCACGCTGGGAGAATAAACCTCCCGCATACCATCCGGCCTGCCATGCCAAGATAGGGCCGGATCTAACCCTAAGTTGGATGAATGTAACAAAAAATATTGTGATCGCTGCCATGCATAACCTTTTAGGGTTTCGGAGGTAGCGGGTCACCACCATCCATCCTCGACACCATAACCCAGTCATCATCACCATGAGACGACGACGTTCTCGTCATCGTCCACCACTTTGCAAGACCCATTATACATAGGAACAGAGGAATGGGTATGGCGGTGGATATGAACAGAGGAATGGGTATGGCGGTGGATATGGAAGCCAGAGAAAGAGAAAAGGAATTACAAATATGCCATTAATATACTGTTCATTTTGAATCACTGTTCAATCAGTTTGAACATTAATAGTATATAATGTATAACTCTAATATTAATACATGTCATAAAGGCTAAAAAATACATAACTCTAATATTAATATTCAATACCTATCCTAAAACAATCTATAAATCCAATGCTAACATCATAATCATAATATTGTTTTACTTAACAGTAACCATAAACGGAATGGAGAGAAGTTATGGGACTTACCACCATAATCAGGTCCTAATCGGAATTATAAACGGAGTCCATATCTCATAACTGCTGTAACCGCCACTGTATGAAGAATATGGTAGTATTGCTCCACAAATGCATTGCCAACAACTTGAGCACTCAGAAGAACAACAGCAGGACTTGCCGCCTGCGATGCCATATGTACAACACATTCGACATTGGGATTCAAATAATATTTCTATAGAAGCATGTATAATAACACTATTAAACAATGAAGACTAACATATCCAACCCCATAAATAAAATATCACATATATCTTAAAAAAACACACAAACAACCACATACATCTAAAATCATATCCAGCCAAACAAAACCTAGTAACAAAGAAAGAATAAAAAACTAAGCAAGATAAAATTTTGAAATAAACCCTAATTAGCAAAATCAAACTATAAATAATCATTCGACTTACAAAAATAATCTAGATAACCTCATATTAACCACTTTAGTGAAAAAATAACTACTTTGCATAAAAATAACATGTTTAGCTAATGGAGTGTCATCCAGGTGAAGAGGAAACACGGTGGAACCGATTCGACTCGGATATGAGGTGAGGTTTTATCGCTTATTTCACTATCGTGTTTTCGAGCGGGTGGAGGTCGGGTTTCAGCGCACCTTGGAGAGCCAGGGCCCAAGGGTCTGACGTCGGTCGAGTAGTCGACCTTAGCCACAGTGTCTAGTATCAATAAAGCTTCGTGATTGTTGTTGATGGGTCAGAAATCAGGGTTCGTTATCTAATTCTAGGGAGAGAGCAGAGGAATAAGCGATTGACTCCCTCTCTTCATCATTGTCGGTTGTGTTAATGTTCCTAACATATGTTAGATTTAGATTTAACCCATGTTACATATGTTTTGGGGCTTCGAATCCGTAAATTGTAAAATTTCTATGATCTTATGTGTCGGACATTTAACAATTATCTTATGGATGCTCGAGAATTGATTGGTTTCCCAATTAGACAATGTTACATGTGATCTGGTTTTGTGTTAGGACAAAAAGGATTGGTGAAACCACTTTTGCAAACCTTAGTCTAATTCACTTTCTGTCAAAATACTCTAAGTATGGAACTACTGAAGACAAGGAATCAAACTGCTGAAGAAGAGAATCAGAAGTACTGAAGAAGAAGTCATCAGAAGTTCTGAAGTTCAAACCAGACACTTCAACTGAAGAACTGCTGAAGACAAACTACTCATCAGTAGTTTGTCATTCATCAGTACTTAAAGAAGATCTTTTCCACCGCCCTTGTATATCAGTAGTTTAGTATTATAGTATTTCTTTTTGCTTTATGTACAAGTTCCAAGACTGCAACTTGTTGCAACTTGTTTCTGAACTTGCTTTTTGGGCAAGGTTCATGTATTTGTAAAGTCTATAAATAGGAGGATTCATCCTTCTGTTTTAGACATTGATTTTAATACAAGAAATCCTTCAACACTTATTATTGTTATTTCCATTTCGTGTTTACTGAGAATCTGTCAAAGTATTCCATTCTCATTCAATACTTAGATTCTCAATAAACACTTCTCATTTATTGTTCTTGATTCCAGGGGGAGTAATGTAACACCCCAACCGATGGCGGAAACATCGAGGTGTTTTAGATTTAAAACAAGGTTCATTTGAGAAAAAAAAAATCTTCGTAAATACACGTTTTCATGTGTTTACAAAAAGTCGAGTTTGAAAAATGTTATAAGGCTTATTATTAGTTGCAAATTTCTCCCGAAAACATATATTGGATACGTCATATGAAAACAAAAATTTAAAATATGCAATACAAGTTTGTAAAATGCAAAATGAAACCATTTCATTAAGTATTTGTAAATCTAATGTGTGTTAAAAGGCCAAGATTTAAAATGACGTGAATAATAAAATTAACGTATGTAATAGGTTACCAATATTTAAGAAAATTCATAATCAACGAGATGTAGAAATAGATCCTTGAGATGTGGATTTCACTCCTAACTCAAAGATGTATTTCAAAATTGAAAACGATTGTGGAATGAAACCAATCACTAAGTTAAGGATATCACTCCCAGCATAGTGGTTAAGTTCCTTTTTGAAGGAAATACTCTTTGAGGTGTGGATGTCACTCCTATCTCAAAGATATATTCCTAAGGTAAATAACATATGGAGGAGTGAAACTAATCACCAAGGTATGGATACCACTCCTAACTTGATGATATCGTTTCGTTTGTGAAATACGAGTGTCTTCTTTGCCAAGCAAAGTATTGAAAGAATAACGAGAAATAATCGTAACGAAAATATCTTGAAAGAAAATAATAGGAAATAAGAGAAATATAAACGAGAGGACTCGTGAAAGTAAGCTTAGTTATAGACTAGGCTAAAAGGCATTCTAATAACCTAATTCCCTATAACCATGGCTCTGATACCAATCTGTAACACCCCAACCGATGGCGGAAACATCGAGGTGTCACGTAGTGACGATTGTTCAATAGCTCATGGACTAAAGTGTAAATTGGAATACATTGATTAAATAATTTATTACATTAAAATGGAATACAACGATTCTAACTGCCAACTAAATTGAAATACAGTAAATCCAAATCTAAATATAAATCCGAAAGCTTAAAAGATGCATCTCAAAACAACCTGAAACATGTACAAAATAATTTGGTCAATACAAAAATTGTATTGGTGAGCATACCCTGTTTGAATAAAAATAGTAGGAAAAGTGTTTAGCAATTCATGTGCGGTACCATTTGCAATTATGTAATAAGTAATATCCGTTCAAAATCAACCCTATGTAAAGAAAAGCAGATATATATAGTATGCGCTAGTAGTAATGTAATACATAGCAATGACAAGGACTCTCAACAGAGTCACAAGGGTATATACCATAGTACTATTCATTGAAATGACAGGCCCTCAAAGGTTAATGATTTTGACAAGTCATAGACACACAAATTATCATAAAGCAAACACACATGAGAATTGCATTTAGTGAAAGAATAACATTTAGTAATAGTGTACATGAATAGCCCCAAAAGTAAAATGAAAAAGGGGAAAGATATACTCACAGTTTAGCTAAGCGATAAATCCAACAAAGTTCGTCACAAAAGGCTTTTGGAATTCCGAAGAACTCAACCTATATGTATAAGAATGCTAATGAGGAAAATTGACTTAAAAAGTCTAAGTCATCTAGGGTTCTAAGGCATTAGGGCTTGCTAGACTCATATAGGGAAGATGAAATTGTTAATAGTAATAACTTGAACGACAGTTTTGAAATAAATCTATCACGATTAATTAAATAAGCAACTAAAACACTTATGTATCCCACGCTTAGGAACATTTTCTATTTTATAGAAAATATCCACAAAATAGATTTTTATAATTTATATTTAACTAAACAATATATTATATATTATATCTAATTAAATATAAATTGAAGTAAATAATACAATAGATGATCCAAAAATGTTGTTTTTATGAAAACTAATTACTTTTGGATGTGAAATAGTGAAAATATTATTTTCATAATTTCTCTCAATTTATTTGAATTTAAAACATATTTATTGAGTTTAAATAACGTTTTAATGATTAAAAATAGTAAAAATAACAAAAATAACCTTTTTTTTAAGTAATTATATTTTATTTCAGTTTATTATACATAAAAATAAATCTCCAAAAAAAATTTGAGGTTAAAATCACTTAAAAGGAATTTTTAATCATTTATTTATGATTAAAACAATTTAATTAAAAAAAATATAAAAATAATGTTTTTTTTCCAGAAACTAAAAATATGATAATTTTCTTTAGGGTGTCAAGATGTTTCCCCTAAATTTTCATAACTTTTGGAGTAAAAATGAATTTTCTATGAAAACTTTGAGATTTATATGCAATATTCATATATTTCAAATAATAAAGAAAATGAGACAATGAGTAAATTAAAAAAAAATAGAAAAAAAAAAAACAGACCCGTAGGTCAGGGAATCGAACCTGAGTTATTTGTTTGCTAAGATACACACACAACCACTCCATCACAACCCACTTTGTTGAAATATTTAGTTAATGATAATATTTATTCATTATAAAAAATGTCATCTTCTTCCCCAATTATCTAAGCCAAACCCTAACCCTAACCCCAAGTTCAATAATCACAACAAGACACGATTAGTGGTCTGTAATAAGGGGGTTTCGACCAGGGATGATTAATAATAAAAATGGCATAAACGAGTTGAACTTACAAACCCGTATAAGGCTCGGAATGGAGGCGCAAAAACTGAACACAAGTACCACGATTTGGAGAGTCTACACACACGATTTGCTATGTTTTTTTAGAGGGTTTTCGAAGATAATTAGTGCAGAAATGAGATGGTGGTATCAATTTATAATGTTGTTTAAGAAAATAAAACGTTTGAGTCGATTCTTTTAATCTCCGACAGTTACATATAAACAATTGATGTAAACATCATTAATACTTGTTTAATTCTCACTTGAAGTGTTGTACAGATCGCACATGACGAAGAAAGTCAAATTCCACATTAAAATGGACCAAGAACACATTAAAAATCATGTTTTGGAATTGCCGAACGGAAAAACGGTTGGTATTTTTTTTAAACTTTGCATATTTCATGTTTTGGCAATAATGATCCCTACATATTTAACTACTTTAAAGTTTTTAAATATTTTTAAAACTTAGAAATTTTATAAAATTCTTTTACGAACACGTTTTAACATACGCATTTGCTTAAAACTTATACCCGACTCATAATAAATATAAATGGTAAATTTTTAGTTCGCTCTAAAATTAAATTTCAAAGCGACGAAACTTACAGGGACCATAGTGGAAATATTTGAAGGACTATTATTGTCAGTTAGATGAAAGAAGAGGGTAACGAATGTCACAGTCTCCCCTACTTTAGAAAATTTCGTCTCGAAATTTATTTCAAGTGGAGGCTACTATGAAACGGCTACTATGAAACAAAAGGCGTTGTAAAAGCCAACTAGATTTTTTTTAAAGAAAATTCCATCTTTTATTATTTGACAAAAATTAAAATAGTTGTCTAATACCCAAAGTAAAAGTTTCAAAATTTTTGACAGTTGACCCGAGATTAAGAAATTGAGAGTTAAGAGTTTAAATGAGAAAGGTTTTGGGAATGTGTAACTGGTGAGGGCGGAGGTACTAATGAAACAGTCTCCCCTACTTTAGAAAGGTTTCTGACTGAACGTTATTAGAGTATGCAACGAGTAACTAAATATCTGAGAGTGTAAGAGTACACAAGGTTCGTGTTTTCTGTGTGGGTGGTCAAGAGAAAAACTCTAGGAAGTCGAATGGAAGCTCGTGTAAGAACCTTCTTATCAAAAATGCTAGCTATTAGTCAACTATCTAATGAAAAGATAGCAATGGGTAGGTTCTTAGTCAGACTCCTAGTTCGTTCCCGCAGTATCGTTTATGCTTATATATAGGGTGTACCGCAGCTAACCCACCACACTCCCGATACTTTGGACTCGTACTGATTGTCTACCAACAACCTAAATAGAATTACACACCACTCTTATGTACCTGTAAACCCATGATTGCGTTCCGGACCGTAATCATCGATTTACCTTACACTAGGGTGTTATGCTTTTCCATAACCCTATCCTAAGTAATACTAGAAACAAATGCGTGCAATCAGGATATGCTAAGTAATTGATACTGCAATGAAACAATGACATGGTTAGAGGTCCTTCCTTCGGGTTTACCCTTTAACCGTAATGAGAGTAACATGTAAGTAATAGACATGGTTAGAGGTTTTTCCCTTTCGGGTTTCACCCTTAACCGGCAAGTTTCTGTTCACATCGTTGATCTAAACACCCATATTGATAAACTCAGAGAATTTCACCGTTCCCCTCGGATTAAAGAAATATTCTAATCCGAGTCGTACATGGGCATTAGCTTAGATCTCATACGAGTTATCAACTAGTGTGTTGTTCATTTACCATGACGATGAACAAATAATGTAAAGTATAACAGGGTTTTGCTCAAAACAGGAAGAAAAAAAATATGTGCATACCAAATATGCGTTTGTGTAAGTATAGAAGAAAATTTCCATTCGAAAGGAAAATATAGCATAAATAAGCAGTGTGAAAATAATCACAAATAACGTGTTAGAAATAACTATGATTAAAGTGGTGCAAGAATAAAATAATAAAGTTTACGGCAAATGAGAGTGCGCAAAACATACGTATAGTCTACTGACATAAGGGTTTAAATTTAGTTAGTTTTACATACATGCATTATATGATAAAAGACAATTAGTAACATTTTGATAAGGATATATCCAATATTATGTTAAACCAAAAGTTTTGCGACTGAAAGAGTGTGAAAGTAATAGGATAAATTTTCGTTTATCAAAAACGTAGTTTGCTCAAACTTTGTGATACGGTTAAAAGGATAGTGGTAATGCATGAGGATAACTTTTTAGGAATCGAAGTGTTTTAGATTTAAAACAAGGTTCATTTGAGAAAAAAAAATCTTCGTAAATACACGTTTTCATGTGTTTACAAAAAGTCGAGTTTGAAAAATGTTATAAGGCTTATTATTAGTTGCAAATTTCTCCCGAAAACATATATTGGATACGTCATATGAAAACAAAAATTTAAAATATGCAATACAAGTTTGTAAAATGCAAAATGAAACCATTTCATTAAGTATTTGTAAATCTAATGTGTGTTAAAAGGCCAAGATTTAAAATGACGTGAATAATAAAATTAACGTATGTAATAGGTTACCAATATTTAAGAAAATTCATAATCAACGAGATGTAGAAATAGATCCTTGAGATGTGGATTTCACTCCTAACTCAAAGATGTATTTCAAAATTGAAAACGATTGTGGAATGAAACCAATCACTAAGTTAAGGATATCACTCCCAGCATAGTGGTTAAGTTCCTTTTTGAAGGAAATACTCTTTGAGGTGTGGATGTCACTCCTATCTCAAAGATATATTCCTAAGGTAAATAACATATGGAGGAGTGAAACTAATCACCAAGGTATGGATACCACTCCTAACTTGATGATATCGTTTCGTTTGTGAAATACGAGTGTCTTCTTTGCCAAGCAAAGTATTGAAAGAATAACGAGAAATAATCGTAACGAAAATATCTTGAAAGAAAATAATAGGAAATAAGAGAAATATAAACGAGAGGACTCGTGAAAGTAAGCTTAGTTATAGACTAGGCTAAAAGGCATTCTAATAACCTAATTCCCTATAACCATGGCTCTGATACCAATCTGTAACACCCCAACCGATGGCGGAAACATCGAGGTGTCACGTAGTGACGATTGTTCAATAGCTCATGGACTAAAGTGTAAATTGGAATACATTGATTAAATAATTTATTACATTAAAATGGAATACAACGATTCTAACTGCCAACTAAATTGAAATACAGTAAATCCAAATCTAAATATAAATCCGAAAGCTTAAAAGATGCATCTCAAAACAACCTGAAACATGTACAAAATAATTTGGTCAATACAAAAATTGTATTGGTGAGCATACCCTGTTTGAATAAAAATAGTAGGAAAAGTGTTTAGCAATTCATGTGCGGTACCATTTGCAATTATGTAATAAGTAATATCCGTTCAAAATCAACCCTATGTAAAGAAAAGCAGATATATATAGTATGCGCTAGTAGTAATGTAATACATAGCAATGACAAGGACTCTCAACAGAGTCACAAGGGTATATACCATAGTACTATTCATTGAAATGACAGGCCCTCAAAGGTTAATGATTTTGACAAGTCATAGACACACAAATTATCATAAAGCAAACACACATGAGAATTGCATTTAGTGAAAGAATAACATTTAGTAATAGTGTACATGAATAGCCCCAAAAGTAAAATGAAAAAGGGGAAAGATATACTCACAGTTTAGCTAAGCGATAAATCCAACAAAGTTCGTCACAAAAGGCTTTTGGAATTCCGAAGAACTCAACCTATATGTATAAGAATGCTAATGAGGAAAATTGACTTAAAAAGTCTAAGTCATCTAGGGTTCTAAGGCATTAGGGCTTGCTAGACTCATATAGGGAAGATGAAATTGTTAATAGTAATAACTTGAACGACAGTTTTGAAATAAATCTATCACGATTAATTAAATAAGCAACTAAAACACTTATGTATCCCACGCTTAGGAACATTTTCTATTTTATAGAAAATATCCACAAAATAGATTTTTATAATTTATATTTAACTAAACAATATATTATATATTATATCTAATTAAATATAAATTGAAGTAAATAATACAATAGATGATCCAAAAATGTTGTTTTTATGAAAACTAATTACTTTTGGATGTGAAATAGTGAAAATATTATTTTCATAATTTCTCTCAATTTATTTGTATTTAAAACATATTTATTGAGTTTAAATAACGTTTTAATGATTAAAAATAGTAAAAATAACAAAAATAACCTTTTTTTAAGAAATTATATTTTATTTCAGTTTATTATACATAAAAATAAATCTCCAAAAAAAATTTGAGGTTAAAATCACTTAAAAGGAATTTTTAATCATTTATTTATGATTAAAACAATTTAATTAAAAAAATATAAAAATAATGTTTTTTTTCCAGAAACTAAAAATATGATAATTTTATTTAGGGTGTCAAGATGTTTCCCCTAAATTTTCATAACTTTTGGAGTAAAAATGAATTTTCTATGAATACTTTGAGATTTATATGCAATATTCATATATTTCAAATAATAAAGAAAATGAGACAATGAGTAAATAAAAAAAAATAGAAAAAAAAAACAGACCCGTAGGTCAGGGAATCGAACCTGAGTTATTTGTTTGCTAAGATACACACACAACCATTCCATCACAACCCACTTTGTTGAAATATTTAGTTAATGATAATATTTATTCATTATAAAAAATGCCATCTTCTTCCCCAATTATCTAAGCCAAACCCTAACCCTAACCCCAAGTTCAATAATCACAACAAGACACGATTAGTGGTCTGTAATAAGGGGGTTTCGACCAGGGATGATTAATAATAAAAATGGCATAAACGAGTTGAACTTACAATCCCGTATAAGGCTCGGAATGGAGGCGCAAAAACTGGACACAAGTACCACGATTTGGAGAGTCTACAGACACGATTTGCTATGTTTTTTTAGAGGGTTTTCGAAGATAATTAGTGCAGAAATGAGATGGTGGTATCAATTTATAATGTTGTTTAAGAAAATAAAACGTTTGACTCGATTCTTTTAATCTCCGACAGTTACATATAAACAATTGATGTAAACATCATTAATACTTGTTTAATTCTCACTTGAAGTGTTGTACAGATCGCACATGACGAAGAAAGTCAAATTCCACATTAAAATGGACCAAGAACACATTAAAAATCATGTTTTGGAATTGCCGAACGGAAAAAACGGTTGGTATTTTTTTTTTAAACTTTGCATATTTCATGTTTTGGCAATAATGATCCCTACATATTTAACTACTTTAAAGTTTTTAAATCTTTTTAAAACTTAGAAATTTTATAAAATTCTTTTACGAACACGTTTTAACATACGCATTTGCTTAAAACTTATACCCGACTCATAATAAATATAAATGGTAAATTTTTAGTTCGCTCTAAAATTAAATTTCAAAGCGACGAAACTTACAGGGACCATAGTGGAAATATTTGAAGGACTATTATTGTCAGTTAGATGAAAGAAGAGGGTGACGAATGTCACAAGTAATAACTCTTGTTGACAAAGTGTAGCTATATACTTATTAAACATTCCACTGTGCTAACACTCACAAAGAACTTGCTAAACACTTAAGTGTCTACTAGCAAGTTCAAACATAAGAGCAGCTTAAACACTGATCCAACAATTGGTATCAGAGCTTTGGTTTATCTGATCACATATCAATCTAACAAATTGAGAATCAGGACACAGGCTCTTGTTGATATTCAATAAAAGATTAAAAGCTCACTTTTTTTTTCAACATCCATCACTTTAAGAGATATTTGACAAATCAATACTCTTTAAAATGGATCCTCATAATACTGGTTCTGCCACTAAACCTGCCATGCTTGTAAGAAATGAATATAACATGTGGCAAAAGAGAATGGCACATACCTTGTCACAGACCAACACAGGTTGTTGGAGATCTGTGATATATGGTCCTCATAAACCAGTAAACATAAATCTTGAAACTAAGGAAGAGATTCCAAAAGAACCAAAAGACTATACTGATGATGATTTCCTAAAACTTGAGCTTGATGCAAAAGCTTTTTCTATGTTGGCAATGGCACTCCCAAATGAAATCTATTCTGGCCTATTACATTGTGATAGTGCCAAAGAGCTTTGGGACTGCCTAAAAGAACAGTTTGGAGGAACTGAAGAGGTGATTGCCAACACCAGAGAAATCTTGGCTCAACAGTATGAAACTTTTGCTCACATTAATGGAGAAACTTTAACTCAGCAATTTGAAAGATTTTCCTCATTAATACCTGAGCTAAAACTAAATGGTCAGACCTATACAATTGTATCTATGCTTCATAGATTTTTAAGGTCTTTACCTGACAAATGGGAAACATACTCAATAGTCTTAAGATCTTCACCAGATTTTAGCTCCCTCACTCTTACAAAACTTCATGGGAGATTACTTACTTTTGAGAGAGAAATTGATCAAAAGAAAAAGTTACAAAACTCTGGTAAAACTGCTGATGACTATCTACCTGGTAGTACAGAACTATTGGGACAAGACTCACCAACTTGTTCAAATAGTTTTGGATCTTTTGACCACATTGACATAACTGCTGGGATCTCATCTGAAAGATCATTCCCAGGTTATGACAATAATGACTTTGGTCAAACTGTTGATAACATGTGTTTTATCATGGATGACTTAAATAGTTTCAGCAGTGATGACCTTGAAGAAATGGATATTTTGCACCAACTGGCCATGTTAAGTTTAAAAACAAATAAATTTTACAAAAGGTCAGGAAGGAAGTTTCCAGGACTTAACAGTTCTACAAAAATTGGTTTTGACAAATCTAAACTTAGATGTCATAAGTGTCAAAAGTTGGGACACTTTGCTAGAGAATGTAGAAGCTCTGGCTTTAACCAATCTCAGTCTGGAAACAATTTTAACCCCAATTATAACAGGAATAATGGAACTCAAGGGAGTGCACATTTTGTACAGGCACAAGCTCCACAACACCAATATGTGCCACAGGTACAATATGTACAGATGCCTGCTCAACAGATGCAGAGCCAACAATCAATCCCTCCCTTTCCAGCTGCTCAACAACCTCCACAGCAACAACAACCCTCTCAACAAAGTTTATTTACCTCAGGGTATGTTGACTGGAGCAGTCTTCCTTTTGACACCATAGAGTGCAATCCTGATGCAGACAACAAAATGTTTGACATCAATTGGGGAGAGCCTGACAATGGCAGAAAGAACTTTGCCTTGATGGCATTTGAGGGATGCTCCTCAAAATCTGCCTTGTCTCAGGTATCCAAAGAATCTTTGACAAAATTATGTTCAAACTCATGCAAAGAATATTTTGCTCTCATAAGAGAGACAAATGTGCACTTACAAGGAAAAGCTAATGATTCTGAGAGAAAACTCACTCAGATAAAATGTGATTTAGAAAGAAAACTTTCTGCAAAAACAAAAGAAGTTTCTAAATTGACTAACTCAGCTATTGAAACCCAAGCACAAATCAAAATAATGATTAATGACCTAGGAAATGTCAGACAAGAGCTTGCTGACACCAAGGTCACATGTGAAAAATGGGTGGAATCTTGTAAGGGGTACCAACTATTGCTAAACAAACAAAGTGCTTCAAATGTTAGGTTTGGCATAGGGTACAATCACACTGAAACACCAACTGATTTCTCTCCCAAAACTACTGAAGATGGGAGAAAAATTGTTTCAGGTGAAACTTCTGAAGAGGAAGAATGCACATCTTTCCATGAAAACTTTCTAAAATCACACAAAGAAAGTTCTTCAGAAGTATTGTTTAAATCTGACTTTAAGTCATCAGCAGTTTCAACTACAATAGGAGTTGAGAACCTGAAAACTGCTGATGACCTAAAACCAATCAAAACTGTCAGAGATTTGTCTTTGAAAGAAAAGACAAAAGAGTGTGAAATTTGTGGTCTGTTCAACCACAAAACAGAATTTTGCAGATATAGAAAGGGAATTTAGTTTAATAAGAATTTTGCAAATCAAAAAAGATTATACAAAAACCTTTTCTCCCAAGAAACAACAACCAGGAAAAACCCTTTCTCAGAAAAAGACAAAATCTCAACAAAAGTCTTTTTCTCAAAATTCTCTTTCAGTAGTTAGACCTAAATCATCAGCAGTTTCACAAACTGCTGAGATTAAAGATCTTATGAACATGGTACAACTACTGATGACCAAAGTTGATGGTGGTCCTCAAAAGGATACCACCATTGTGCTTAATGTAAAATCCATTGCCAAAAAGACATGGATTTCTAAACTTGGTCAAGAACAAACTGTAAATGTTCTCAAGAGCAAACCCAAAGCCAAACTGGCTTGGGTTCCTAAATCTAACTAATTTGCTATATTGTGCAGAGAGTTTCCAGAGGCTTGAACAACATTTGGTATGTAGATAGTGGAGGCTCAATGCACATGACAGGATGCAGATACCTGATAAACAATTTTATGAGTCAAAGAGATGGATCTGTGTCCTTTGGGAACAATGCTAAGGGATATGTGCTAGGACATGGCAATGTCTCCTCTGGCAAAATACAGTTTGACAAGGTCAATCTGGTTGAAAACCTTGAGTACAACTTGCTTAGTGTGTCACAAATGTGTGATAAAGGATATTCTTCCTTTTTCACAAAGACATCATGCAAGATCATATCACCAGGAGGCCAGAAGTTGATAGAGAAGATCATTGAAGATCATACTTTGTTAATTGCCAAAAGATGTGGCAATGTCTATGCAGTGGACATTGAAAAAGACAAAGTACTGAACAACACTGCCTGTTTCTTCTCAAGGGCATCAACTTCAGAAACTGATCTCTGGCACAGGAGACTTGGCCATGTGAACTTTAAAACCATAAATAAAGTCACAAAAATGGGCTTGGTCAGAGGTCTACCCTTAAAAGTATACCAGTGTCAAGAACACTGTGTATCCTGTTTAAAGGGTAAACAGCATAAGTCCTCCTATAAGTCTATTGAAGAATCAAAAACAACTGCATGTCTTCAACTACTCCATATGGACTTATTTGGGCCTGTAAAGATCATGAGCCTTGGTAAAAAGAAGTATTGCTTAGTCATCATTGATGACTACTCAAGATTTACATGGGTATTCTTCTTATTTTCCAAGGATGAGGCTGCTGAAATCATCAAGTTCTTCATTCTACAAGTAGAGAAGCAATACTCTCTACCTGTCAAAACCATTAGAAGTGATAATGGGACAGAGTTCAGGAACAAAACTCTGAATGACTTCTGTTTGTCTAAAGGGATTATTAGACAATTCAGTATTGCTAGAACTCCTGAACAAAATGGTGTGGTAGAAAGGAAGAACAGAACTTTAATAGAAGGAGCAAGAACAATGTTAGCTGATTCTGGCCTACCTTTATACTTCTGGGCAGAAGCAGTTAACACATCATGTTATGTTCAAAATAGAGTTCTTGTTGTCAAGAGACATTCAAAGACTGCCTATGAAGTTCTTCATGGCATGAAGCCCCTTTATCTCCTTTTTCAGGGCTTTTGGATGTCAATGTTTCATCTTGAACATCAAGGAATCTATTTTAAAGTTTGCTGCCAAAGTTGACTCAGGTTACTTTCTTGGTTATTCATCAACTAGAAAAGCCTACAAGGTTTTTAACTCAAAGACCAGGATAGTAGAAGAAACACTGAATGTCAAGTTCAATGAGTCAAAACACACTCTCATTCCAGCACATCCTGCTGAACTCTTTGACCTTGACAACTTTCATTTTGAACCTGAAAAGACTGTCACTTCATCCAAACCCACTTATTATGGTGATCAAAGGTTTGATGATGAGGATCCAGCACCATGGACTCCTCAAACAGTCATTAAGTCAACTTCAAAACCATCAGAAGTTTCACAAACTTATGATTCAACAAATACTGAAGGCCAAACTCAAACATCTGCTTCAGCACCTGGAACTACTGAAGACACTGAAACTGCTGAACCAGATATAATAGACCTCAGTAGTTTGTTTGAAGAACATGAGCCACCAACACCTGTCAGTGGTTTACAACAACTGATCGAACACAAAGATCATCCACTTGATCAAATCATGGGTGATATTGCATCAGGTGTTCTTACAAGAAACCAGCTTTCCAACTTCTGTCTATTCTCAGCATTTATTTCACAGTTGGAACCAAAGAAGTACCAGGAAGCCCTCAAAGACAACAATTGGGTGCAGGCAATGCAAGATGAATTGCTCCAATTCAACAAGCAACAGGTATGGGAAATCTGTCCCTTACCACCAAACAAGCAACCAATTGGAACAAGATGGGTTTTCAGGAACAAACAAGATGAAGCTGGTATGATAATAAAGAACAAGGCAAGACTGGTAGTACAAGGTTATTCTCAAGAAGAAGGCATTGACTATGATGAAACCTTTGCTCCAGTTGCAAGGCTTGAGGCCATCAGGTTATTTCTGGCCTATGCCATTTCCAACAAAATAAAAGTTTATCAAATGGATGTCAAAAGTGCATTTTTATATGGAAAGATAAAAGAGGAAGTGTATGTTTGTCAGCCACCTGGGTTTGAGGATCCTTCTCATCCTGAGTGGGTGTACAAACTAGACAAAGCTCTTTATGGGCTCAAACAGGCTCCAAGAGCCTGGTATGATACACTTTCAACCTTTTTACTCAAAAATAACTTCACAAGAGGTGCCATTGATAAAACACTTTTCATAAAACATGTTGGAAATCATATCTTACTTGTTCAAATATATGTTGATGATATCATTTTTGGTTCAACAAACACAAAATTGTGTGATGAATTTAAGAAACTCATGCAATCCAAATTTGAGATGAGTACAATGGGGGAACTGCAGTACTTTTTGGGACTGCAGTTTAAACAACAAACAAATGGAACTTTTATACATCAATCAAAATATGTTAAAGAATTATTAAACAAATTTTCTTTACAAGACTGTAAATCATGTTCCACCCCCATGACACCAACCACACAAGTTGAACCAGATGATCAAGGAAAACAGGTTGATCAAACCATGTATAGATGTATGATAGGTTCCCTTCTATATCTAACTGCTTCTAGACCAGATATTATGTTTTTAACATGTGTCTGTGCTAGATATCAATCAGCTCCTAGGGAATCATACCTTATTGCAGTCAAAAGAATTTTCAGATATCTGAAAGGAACTCCTACACTTGGAATTTGGTATCCTGCTTCAAGCAATACCAAGTTATCAGCTTTTTCAGATAGTGACTATGCAGGGTGTAAAATGTCAAGAAAATCAACATCTGGTGGTTGTCAATTTTTGGGAAACTGTCTAGTGTCCTGGCAATCAAAGAAGCAAACATCTGTTGCAACTTCAACTGCTGAAGCTGAATACATTGCAGCTGCAAGTTGTACATCACAGATACAATGGCTCCAATATCAACTTCTTGATTATGGAATCAAAGAGACCAAGACACCATTGCTTGTAGATAGCAAATCTGCCATTAGCATCATTCAAAATCCTGTTCAGTTTTCAAAAACTAAACACATTGAAATCAGGTATCATTTCATAAGAGACTGCTATGAAAAAGGCAAGATTGAAGTGAAACATGTAGCAACAGCTAATCAAATAGCTGACATTTTCACTAAGCCCCTTGACACATCAACATTTCAGAAGTTAGTATCCATGCTAGGGATGCTAAATTTGTAAGTGTTTCTATTTATTTTTCTACACATTTTTGTTTTTCACTTACATCTATTTTCAAAACACTTGAAAAACTTCTGAAAAGAGAGAAACTACTGATGAACAAAACATCAGTATGGGGATAATTTCTGAAAAGTGAATAACTTCTGATAAAATAACCTTCAGAAGTTATGAATAAAAGTATTTATAAAAACATTTCTCATCAGCTGTTAAAACTACTGAAGACGAAATGGGAACTACTGATGAAGATAATCCTTCATCAGCAGTTTAGTCAAAAAGGGCAAAACTGACTTTTCCCATCATCAGAAGTTTGACCTAGTCGGTTTAAAACTTCTGATAAAGAGATTTTTAACCTAGGCGGTTTAAAACTTCTAATAAAGAAGATCCAAGCGGTTAAAAACTTCTGATAAATATCTTTTTTCAACACTTATCCTTTCAGACACAAAAATTCCCTCCTTCTCTCTCAAGAAAGCTCTCAAACCCCTGAACCTGCAACACAAAATCACTGTTCGATTCATCAACACACACAAACCACATGGCTTTAGTTCTCAAACAGGGACACAATCTCAGAGCCTACTTAGAAAAACAAGAAGGCTGGTCCCAATACAATGAGATCATTGATCTTGTCGTCAAATCCCAATATTTCACCGCTCTCACCATAGACCCACCAATTCATCCTGAAACTCTAAATGAGTTCTGGGCTAATGCTGAGACAGTGATGGTGGATGATGAAGTTATCTCCCTCAACTCAACAATCAGAGGAAGACAAATGGCCATTACACCGGCCATACTTGCAGTCAAACTAGGGTTGAATGATGTGAATGCCCCTGAGAAATTTGACAACTCTGCTATCCACCTAACCATGACTGAGTGTGGTTATCAAGGTACTCTCTCACAAGCTACAATCTTTAAAAAGTATTTTTGAACCAAAATATAAGCTTTTGTTTCATTATATTATCATGTGCTTGAGTCCTAAAACTGGGTCTTATGACCAGATGCCCTCAACCTTTCAACCAATATTTCATTCCATTGTGAATGAAACAAATTTCAGGGCATCAAAACTTTTCTTTAATGAGTTGGTGTTACATCACAATAACACTAAGAAAAAGTTTTTGTTATATCCAAGGTTCATTATGCAGTGCATAATATCTGAACTGGGTAATGAGGTGCTTGTGGGTAAAATTGAAATTTTGAAACCCTTAACCTCACAAGCATACTCAAGGCACAACAAACAGGCTGCCTGGCCAGAAGATGACCAAGGGGAACAAGCACCAGTCCCCATGGAACCCTCATCTTCCAAACCTACTCCACCAAAGGCCAAGAAACCCAAGATAACAAAACAAAAACCCACCAAACCTAAAAGAAAAGCTATTCAGGAGGTTGAGATGCCTGAACAGACTACTGTGCAGTCTGCACTTCTAAAAGATGTGACTGAAACATCCTCTCAGTCTCATCCATCTCAAACCCCACCAAGAGCACCAATAACTATCCTTTTCAAAAGAAAAAGACTTAGAAAAACTATTCCAATAGACTCTTCCTTTGAAACTGCTGAACCCACTGCCCAAACTACTGAACCAGCACCCCAAATTTCTGAACCAAACATAGAAATTGCCAAACTTCTCTCCGGGCTAAAAGAGAAAGTCCCATCAACACATGTCAGTCCCCATCAACCACATCAAACAGGGGACATAGACTCAGACAGTGACATGGATGTGGACACTCATAGCCCCAACCAAAGAGATGAGGATGAACCAGGGTCTCTAAGCCCAAACTTAGAAACCTTTGGTACTTTTGAGGCTGCTACTACTCATTTACCACCCAGTGGTGGACCTGAGGACAGAAGTAAAACAACTAAGACCTCAACTGTGGCAACTACTGATGAAGGCTTAATGCCTGAGGTAGGAAATCCTCTGTACCAAGAACAAGAGGTACATGAGACAACTGAGTTGGGCTCAGCTCATGATGTAACTGATACAGTCCTCATTGAGGATGTAATCAGGGATTCAGATGATTCCATTAATTTGGATGATGTTTCAACACTCAAAACTACTGAATTGACGGCTGTAAGTGAAGGTCCTGCACCTGGTGTCTCTAAGCTCAAGAAGCTAGTCACACCATCTCAGGTTAAAGCCCACTCAATCCATGATTTCCCTAGAGTGGCATCTCCTGTACAACAAGGAGATCACCCAAAAACACACCCCTCACTACAAATGCCTACCCAATTCCCTGGGCAACCTAGCATAGACCTGAACCAACTATGCAGCCCAGATGGTCCCTTGTATCACTTGATGAACACCCTCATCAAAAATCACATCCAAACATACACAGCTGACTTGGAGCTGTCCATGAAGAATCAATTTGGAGTGATACAGACGAAGATGAATGATCTGTCCAACAAGATTAATCACAACAGCAAACAGATTGCTCATCTTTAAGGTCATTTCTCCCAAGCTTCAACTTCCAAAGGTGATAAAGCCAAAAGGGGGAGAAAATCAAGGTACCTATGGATACACTTGAAGCCAGAAGAAAGGCAAGAGTGGCTATCCTAGCTAGAGATCAACAAGATCAGGCCAGAAAAGAGAAACTGGCACAACAGTTTGGTGTCTCTATCCAAGAGATAGAAGATGCTGAAAAGGCTGATGAAACCCAAGGGCATAATGAAGAAACCTCTGATGGCCAAAGCTCTGATGAAAAATCAGAATGTACTGAAGACAATCCTTCAGTAGTTGACAAACCTTCAGTAGTTGTCAACCCATCAGATGTTAACACTTCCAAGACTCAAACTGCTGATCCTTCCAGAACAACTGCTCCCATTCAACCAACATCTGCTCCTATCAGGCCTACTACAACAGTTACAATAATGACTGTGCTAAACCCTTCTCCAATCTCTCAATCAGCTGAATTACTAGAGAAGAGTTTAGTTGCAGCCCAGAAGAAGGCCAGAGAAGATCTGATCTGGAAAAATCTGGAAGAAAGGGATGACTTAGACCTGAGCCATGAAGAAAAACTTCAGGCTTATGAAGCTGAACTACAAAGGCAGGCTAGCCTTGATGAGATTGCTGAACAAGACAAAAGACATCAACTGATGTCTTACATTATGAAGAACAGCAAAGTCAAAGCCCATACATTGAAGAGACTCTCTGTGGAAGAGCTGACAAGAAGAGCTCAACTTGTTGCAGATAAACTTGCAGCAGGTAAAGACACAAAGGCCAAGAGAGCTCAGATGATAGAAGAACTGGTAGCCAATGGTTATGGTTCAAAAGCCTCAGTGTCCAAATGGAAAGAAGAAAGATTGGTGGACACATACAGAAAATACAAGGCTGCAAGGGCTGCTAATCCAGAGAAGTTTCAAACTACTGAACCTTCAACTTCAGTAGTTAGAACTTCTGGTGTTCAAAGAAGACCAGCTACCCAAAGAAGAAAGAAGACAGAGGAAAATGTAAAGACTGATTTCAGAATGGTACTACTAGAAGGTAGTACAGTAGTACATTCTGATTTTGACATAGAAGAGAAGCCTCTGCTCACACAATTCAGGGATCCTTCCACATTTGCATATCAAATCCAGAGGACCATCACAGACAAAATGCATACTAAGGTAACAACTGAACATCATTTGCCTACATTTCAGATACCTAATGTGATGGAACAACAGCAAGGAGGTGAATCCCACCTGAGAGTCACTGAAGTTGAGAACATTCAACACTCAGGAGAAACCCAGGGTACCACCATGGTTCCCTACACTACAGACTTTGACAAGTCTAAAGTACCAATCATCAGATGGTCCTTTACTGATAACAACTCAGTACTTGTGACAAGAAGAGATCAAACAAGCAGGGAATATAGGTCGATAAAAGAACTGAAGAAACTATCAACCAAAGACCTGCTTACAATCCAACACTTGGAACCAAGACAAGGGTCTCTTACTGATGCTCAACTCAACCAACTCAAGAATTCCATGTTCAAAGGAATATGGAAAATTGTGAAGGACAGAAAGGAACAATAAGGAATTAGTAAGGTTTTGGCTTCATCAATCCAGGGGGAGATTGTTAGGACAAAAAGGATTGGTGAAACCACTTTTGCAAACCTTAGTCTAATTCACTTTCTGTCAAAATACTCTAAGTATGGAACTGCTGAAGACAAGGAATCAAACTGCTGAAGAAGAGAATCAGAAGTACTGAAGAAGAAGTCATCAGAAGTTCTGAAGTTCAAACCAGACACTTCAACTGAAGAACTGCTGAAGACAAACTACTCATCAGTAGTTTGTCATTCATCAGTACTTAAAGAAGATCTTTTCCACCGCCCTTGTATATCAGTAGTTTAGTATTATAGTATTTCTTTTTGCTTTATGTACAAGTTCCAAGACTGCAACTTGTTGCAACTTGTTTCTGAACTTGCTTTTTGGCAAGGTTCATGTATTTGTAAAGTCTATAAATAGGAGGATTCATCCTTCTGTTTTAGACATTGATTTTAATACAAGAAATCCTTCAACACTTATTATTGTTATTTCCATTTCATGTTTACTGAGAATCTGTCAAAGTATTCCATTCTCATTCAATACTTAGATTCTCAATAAACACTTCTCATTTATTGTTCTTGATTCCAGGGGGAGTAATAACTCCTGTTGACAAAGTGTAGCTATATACTTATTAAACATTCCGCTGTGCTAACACTCACAAAGAACTTGCTAAACACTTAAGTGTCTACTAGCAAGTTCAAACATAAGAGCAGCTTAAACACTGATCCAACATTTTGTCTGTGCATAATAATCGGACATTCAGTTGCTCTCTACTGAGCATGTGATTGACTTGACTGTCTTTGTCAATTGTTTTAGAGTTGTTCGGGTGTTGCATGCATAAATGGAAAATGGAATAAATTCATGAACTATCATGGGCTTTGCTAGACTCAGGGTGACACGTTTACTGTAAAAATGTCTAATGCATGACTGAAAATGACAAAAATTGTGAGAATGCGTACGAATCTTGACCTGGAAATTCGGCAGGTGTCACAAAAGCATTATTAGTAAGACCAAAAAATGATGTCTACGTATCAATTCATAATCTTTCTCACACTTCTCACGAAATATGACATTTGTACAAAAACCCCACCAATATATACATATACCATAACATCACATTCTCATAATTAAAATCCATATTATCATAACTAAGAGCCTAATAACTAAAATCAACTAATTTCCTCATAATATAATGTCTAGGTACGTCAATTTGATCTCTCATTCAAAATTTGATTAATGATTTGTGATTGATTGTAACTGAAAAAGTCGAGTTTTGTGTTATTATATCGGTCTCGCAACACATCGTCACATACAACCTTTGTCTTCTTTTTCGAGCCACGCTGCATTTTACCGGTGTGACCAACAAACCACCATCGTCACACTAAAAGTTTTGAACTCACCTGTCTTACCAACGAATTGCCGCTGACACTGGATCCTTGGTCTCTGATCGTCGATGTCGCAGTGTAGGTCGTTCTCACGTTCACTAACCACCATCCCGACTACTCACAGGATCATTGAATAAGATCGTCATCTTGGTTTCAACGGTCGTAGCTTCTACATCTGATCGGTGTTCGACTTAAGAAGGTACTTGTTTAACCATGATTAATCATTGATTTAATCGTAAAGGTAACTGATAACTGCACTTGGTGGGATGAGGTTTTCAGCTACCTGTTGGATAACTACAAGAAACCAAATTTGAAAGGGTGGTGTTAAATTGATATTATAAATTTAGGGGGTGAAAGGGCCCCCTCAAATTTGGGGGTTTAATATACCACCCCAAAAAATTTGGAGGATGAGAATGTGGAATGGGTTGCTGAGTAAAATAGAAAGTAAAGTTTCTTTCTTATTTATCTAAATTTTGGGTACAGGAAAATGTATAGGAAACCTATTGTAAATGCTCTAATATGTTCAAAAGTAGTTATGATTACTTGTCATTTACTACTAGGGCTGTTCAAATCGCTCGTCGCTCGTTCGAAAAATGCTCGAAAATTGCTCGCTCGATCTTCCGCTCGGTTGTATATGAGCCGATCGGCTCGGTTCGGTTTGTAAATGAGCCAAGCATGAGCAAAGGTACGCTCGGCTCGGTTCGGCTCGAATAATTTTTTATTTATTTAATAATAAATATACACACAATTTACAGATAAATTTATGGCTTTATATATATATATATATATATATATATATATATATATATATATATATATATATATATATATAGGATAAGGATAAATTAGAAACTCCCTTGAGTTGGAGAAACTCAAGAAACTCTATAATAACCCTTGATATCAATTGATCAAAGGTCAAGATTAAACCTTGCATTTTTTATTCCAAAAATTATATCCAATTGAAATTAAAATATAGAAAAGGGCAGTTTGGGTATTTGCTTTTTCCCTTCTTTCCTGACCATACGTACAATCCATCACAATCATAGTCTCTCTCCATATTTATTATATTTAAAAGCAATCATCTCATCTTCTCACTCTCTCTCTCTCTCCATATTTTTCAAAATCAAACTAAAATGTCTCTAGTTTCCATCTGAATGGCATCCCATTCTTCTATAATCTAAATATATTTTTTAAAGTCATCCCCTTCTCATACAATCTGAATGCCAAATACGTATATTTTCCATAATTTGCAGTTTATCATCGACATCCGTCCTATCTGAAACCAGTGTCTTCCTCTCACCGAATGAAGCTGTCGCTCAACTGCGGTGGTTCAGTGGGCTAACCCAGCAGCAGAGGTGGTGGTTGAGAAGGGGGAGACCGGTGTGGAATGGATTAGGGTTGGTGGCTGGTTACGGTGTTGAAAAGGATTTACAGCGGTTTGTCTTCCCCTGTTTACGTTCTAAGATCTGAACCGGTGTATATGCCGCTGCTTCAATTTTTTCTCAGATGCAGAGAAGCTTGAACAAAGTCATGTCAGCCTCTTCAATTTTTTCAATTGTTTAACCTATATGTTTGCTACCCCACTAGCTTCATTTTAAAATATATGATAACTGTTTTATTTTTAACTTTTGTCTCCCTCTGCAAGTTGATTCCAATATATATCTTGTTTTTTTCTTCTTTTAACTATTAGTATTTATTATTTTATGCTAACTATTGATAAAAAAAGATTACAATTTTGTAAAATGTAATTTAAAACATTTATGCTAACCGGTTAATGTAACTTTATGAATGAAAAGGTGTACATAGCAAATGTTACATATGCAGATATCTAATAAATTAACAATTGTTAAGATATCTAATAAATTGATTAAAGGGGTTGACGAGTTAATGGTACATAAGTAACTCCCTAAATGGTACATAAGTAACTCCCTAAAAAGTACATAAGTAACTCCTTGCGTTTCGTCGACGGAATTTGAACAACAATGAATGCTAAATCTATAACGATTCTAAATTAAATTGATTTTTTCTCCATAATAAATCTATTTACGTCTATTACAAATAATTGAATACCGAAGTGAAACCAATAGATGTGTTACCCGAGAAAAGAATTAGAAAATGAAGGGTTTTTTTTTAATGACCAACAAACTCAGTGAAAAGGATCCAATCCTTTCTTTTATATGATTTAATTTGCAAAGTTGATTATGATTTAATTTGCAAAGTTGAACCGGCTAAGAAATTAGTAGCAAATATGGAATGTTTGTTATAGTTACATACGTTCCTAGCAAATCTGACATACGTACATAGCAAAATTTGGCAAATGTTATCCATGTAACTAAGGTTGTAAGATAACCAATTAACAATTGTTACATATGCAGGTATCTAATAAATTGATTAAAGGGGTTGACGAGTTGATGGTACATAAGTAACTCCCTAAATGGTACATAAGTAACTCCCTAAAAAGTACATAAGTAACTCCTTGCGTTTCGTCGACGGAATTTGAACAACAATGAATGCTAAATCTATAACGATTCTAAATTAAATTGATTTTTTCTCCATAATAAATCTATTTACGTCTATTACAAATAATTGAATACCGAAGTGAAACCAATAGATGTGTTACCCGAGAAAAGAATTAGAAAATGAAGGGTTTTTTTTTTAATGACCAACAAACTCAGTGAAAAGGATCCAATCCTTTCTTATTATGATTTAATTTGCAAAGTTGATTATGATTTAATTTGCAAAGTTGAACTGGCTAAGAAATTAGTAGCAAATATGGAATGTTTGTTATAGTTACATACGTTCCTAGCAAATCTGACATACGTACATAGCAAAATTTGGCAAATGTTATCCATGTAACTAAGCTTGTAAGATAACCAATTAACAATTGTTACATATGCAGGTATCTAATAAATTGATTAAAGGGGTTGACGAGTTGATGGTACATAAGTAACTCCCTAAATGGTACATAAGTAACTCCTTGCGTTTTGTGACACCCGAAACTTTCGGTAACTAACTTTTGAAAACTTAGTAAGTCTACCTTAGCGAGTCGCGCATACGTTACACATAACAAGGTCGGTCGAGTCGAATCGCACATCATTAGGGTTTTAACATACGCAAGTCTCGGGTCCCGGAATTGGTGATCGGGCGGGAACGTGTTATTTATCATGCATTATATGTTTACAATCATTATGTGACTTGTCGGTATGTGAATATGTGCTAACATGTGTTAAAACGGGGTTTAACGCGCAAAACACACAAACACAGAGGTTACAGGCGATTAGGCTTGCCTAATCGCCCATATAAGGGCGAGTGGGAGGATATTACTGGCGAGTAGGGGCTAATCACATAACTGTTCATGCGATTAGGCCCCAATCGCATGAACAGTCATGCGATTAGGCTCCCTAATCGCATATAAACCTGCATACTCGCATGATACGTGCTGGACGACTAAAAACGCCTATAAATACCACCCTTGACCTCCAAAACATCATTTGTGCAACCCTAGCCGTCCCATAACATAACCCAACACACAAACACCCTCTGGAACTCGTTTTTGCATCAAAACCACCATTTTCAAGCTTATTCCATCATCACCTCTTGATTACAAGGTGTGTTCTTCAAACCCAAACCTTTAAATGATTATGTTTTACTCCCTAAACGTCCAGACCTGACTTATAAATGTTTTTATCTTTGAAAATCCATTTAAAACCGTTTTTAAACAAACCCACACCTTTACATGTGTTATATGTGTTATATATGTTTAAAGATAGAATTTTTAGGATTGAATCATGATTGTTTTTGTGTTATTATGATGTTTATGGCTATTACAAGTTAGTATGATGATGCCCTAGGAGTTTGAATGGTTTTGGTTGTGTATTGTTGATATTTGATATTTTGACCCATTTGAAGGATTTTGAATGATTAAGGATGATATGAGGTATGTTGTTGATTAAATGATGTTAGGGTTTGCTCTAGGATGATGCTAGAACAGTAGGATGCCATCGGACAACGTGGTTATGTGATTTAATCTGAATATTTGCTATTTAGGGCAAGTTCTTGCATGTTGATGTGATGTTTACATGCTAAGTTGCTATTTTGGGAAAACGCTCGCATTTGGAACTGCTAGAATGATGAAAACTTAGGGGTTTTGCTTGAAATATGTTTGTTAATGTGTTAGGATGATTATTGGGTGTTTTTACACGTTTCGGATCTGATTTGGAGGGTTAAACGCGCGAAATTGCATTGTACAGCTGCAGCAGACGATTAGCACCCTAATCGCATGATGCTATAGGCGATTAGGGGCATAATCGCCTGAATAAGAAGCCTACTCGTGTGTATATAGGCGATTAGCCCTTGTAATCGCCTGTTGACCAACCCTAATCACATGTTGACTTTTCCTAATTGCTAGTTTGATTCCTAATCGCGTGTAATGCTGCTGTATGTATATTTTAACATCCCGGAACATGATTTGACGCCTAGGAACATGATAGGAACCCCGGGATTCACCCAATGACTTAGTAACACGTATTCGGACCTGTTTATGCGTTAATCAGACATTATGCTAGACTAGGTGAACTGTTGCGCGTATTAAGTGTTTAATTGCATATGTGGCATGATGTCTTGTATTTATCTAACACGTGGAATGTCGGGTCACCAATGGGATGTCGAGTCTTGTCTTACGTTGTCTGGTTGTCGGTTAAACATGCTTTTCGGACACATAATGGTCATGGACTGGACTTAGGGACTAATGAACCCGATGGGTTGTTAGTCTAACTTGACACATATCTTATGATAGGTCGCCAATAGTTGGGGCTATCATATCTAACAGACGGTTTACTCATATCACGCATACGGTTTACTCTTAAACGGAATACGCAACCTAAGGTGAGTTCACGGCCCCACATTTTACTGTTTATGTTTTCGGGGGAGAAACATGCTTAAAACTCTTTTATGACTTATGATTTGTTAAACTCTTATGGCTCATGACTCTTTATCACATTATACTATGGCTCACTTATCGTACTATACGGTTCATCGAAAATCCCTTGAAACCACTAACATGGGTGTATGGCGGGGAAATATGGATAGCGCTATTGGGAACTGACAAACCCCACTCGACGGTTGGACCGGGCGGGTGCATATTGTCTCTAACAAAACAAGGTCTACCGGCGATGACGGTAGCCCATAGGAAACTAAGGGTAACACACGGCTCAGTCAGTAATGGTTTCACCCGTATGAGTATCTCATTCTGCGCCGGGTTGGCGTTCTCATAAGCATAGTAGTAACTGTGATGGTAACGGTTTTCGGTGGAACACTTTAAACGTTGATTTAAAACCTGTGAACTCACCAGCATTATATGTTGACTCTTTAGCATGTTTTCTCAGGTCGCTAAGGTAGCAGCTGTCGGATAGGCGCACGTGGTCACACTGGAGTCGTCTCGCGTCTAGGGTCTCATCTGCACGTTTTGGAATTATGAACTTTTGAACTTATGTTTTATTTATGCATGACTTTTGTAAACTTTAAAATGCTTCCGCACTGTTGAATGTTGGTTTTAAACTTATGCATGGTTTTGTTTACGTATGTTTTTACATTTAGACGTCGTTTATTGTGACCGTTGACTTGGATCCTGGTGTGTCACACGCCTCGCGGTAGAACTCCGCAGGTGGAAATTTGAGGGTGTGACACGTTTCGTCGACGAAATTTGAACAACAGATGACCGACAACAGATAAAAGTGGTTGTTTAACTTTTAACTATTAAACATAACATTTGACTAAAAGACCTTAAAACTAATTAAATGATTCAATAAACATCCAATGTACAAACAAAAATTTAGCTTAATCAAATAACCAAATTAAAAAAAAAAACTGGAAACTATTCTCATTTGCTAACGGCAGTCCACGGGCTGGGTCAAGCACATGTAAATAAAATATGTTAAATCTAGAAACCACTAATGCTTGAGTACAACGCTTCAACACCATAGCTTCATATACATGAACGTTTGTATAATTTTTTTTATTATTTTTGAACTGTTGGTTTTAATGAAATAATAATAATAATAATAAAAAAATCCTATTTAATAAAAAGAAGGTATGTATTGTATGGGGATAAGCATGGCTGTCATAAATCATCCCTTAACATTAAACACACACTTCAAAAAAATAATAATAATATAATAATCCTATCTCAAGCTACAAACACACACTCAATTCACACACTTCAAATCTAAAATCCTAAACTAGAACCACACCTCTAATCACTTGTTCATGCTTCAATCATACCAATGTTGTGCTCTTTCATGCTGCCAAACAGACGGTTATCTCATTCTTATTATTATCCCCCAAACTGTTGTCTCCATGAACAGATCTAAGTTTATAAATGGTCCGGATCTTGATTTTCCGGCTCTTGTGTCCATGAACTGTTGTCTCCATCAGCATCCAAGGAACTATCATCTAAAAAAAACACAAAAAGTCTAAAACATGAATAAATAACAATAATAATAATAATAATAATAATAATAATAATAATAATAACAACAAGAAAAACAAACATACCGGATTCGTCGACCACTGGTCATCACCTCCAAAACACCGTCGACCACCATCACCATCAGTTCCAAAAACCACTGTCGACCACCGCACATCAACTACACCCACCTATCTCCACAGCCACGAAACCACCACCATCGCCCCTACCCACCACAATTAAAAGTGATTTTTAAAAAGAAGAGAGAGAGAGATAGAGTCAGATCTGTTGAAGTTACCATGGTTTTCTTGTTTGATTGAGAGAGAGAGAGAGAGAGAGAGAGAGAGAATGAAAAGTGATTTTTAAAAATAAATCAGATCTTGTTTCTCTTTATTGGGGATTGGGGTGGGGTGGGTGGGGTTGAAGTTACCATCTTACCCTTCATGCCAAAAGTAAGATGGTATATGTGGAGAGATAGTGACCCTAGGATGAGTTTCAAGGGTTTCTCCAACTCAACATGGTTTCCAATGGATACATAGCCTATATATATATATATATATATAAGATTCTATTGGATTTGACTCAGTATATGCAAACAAAATATAACCAACCCACTTAACTCAATAAAAATATTAAAACTAGATTTAATAGTAAAACAATAAGTCATGAGGTGACAGTCTTGACTTCTTTATGTTATTAGTCGTCCATTGCTAATTGTCGCTTGATATCACACCTACGTCACAATGCAACAACTGTTCTCTGACGTATGCTCATCACCTCACCAGCCTCAATCTAAGCCTCATCCTTGGACATTGGGGTCTCAATATTAGTGTTATCATCGGACATTTCGACCTTAGTTGTCACTCGACAATGAAAACATCGGAGAAAACATCCCAATTTTATGATCGTCCATATTATTCTCCGCTCGATTTTTGCTCGGCACTCGCTCGAAAAATTTGCGCTCGAAGAATGCTCGTTCGGTTTTCGGCTCGATTGTAAATGAGCCGCTCTGCTCGGTTCGGTTTGTAAACAAGCCAAGCACGAGCAAAGCTCCGCTCGGATCGGCTCGGCTCGTGAACAACCCTATTTACTACCATCTATAAGACTACACGATGGGGGTGGGGGTGCAAGGGGATGTGAATCCCTTCTACGCAACCGACACCACTCCTATGTGGTATGAAAGCTGGTGTGGGCCAGGTTGGGTGGATATTTCTACGGGCATGAGGCAAAAGGTAAAAGTGGGGTGGATGGTAATGGTTGATTATTGGATTATAGATGATTGTGATTGGTTGGTTGATTAAAAAAAACCCTCTACGCCACCATCACCCCGTGTTTTTTTGGGGGTTGAAGGTAATTGATGTGTCTGCCACATATTGCTTCATGCCCCCTTCACCCTATACCCACACCGTTTAGTCTAAACTAAAGGATTGTTAGTATTTCATTTGAACCAAAACAACGTTAAATATATTGAATCAAACACAACTTCAAACTGTGTGTATGTGGGGGGAGGGGGTGTGTGGAAGGGGATGTGAAGTCCTTCTACGCAATCGACACCACTCTTATGTGGTATGAAAACTGGTGTGGGGCAGGTTGGATGGAGATTTCCACAGGCATGAGGCAAAAGGTAAAAGTGGGGTGGATGGTTGTGGTTGGTTATTGGATTATAGATATTGTGATTGATTGGCTGATTAAAAAAAAAACCCTCCACACCACGATCTCCCCATGGTTTTTTGAGGTTGGAGGGAATTAACGTAACTGCCACATATCGCTCCATGCCTCCTTCACCCTGTGATACACCGTTTAGTCTAAACTAAAGGATTGTTAGTATTTCATTTGAACCAAAATAACGTTAAAGATATTGAATCAAAACAGCTTCAAAGTCGACATTTAATCAAACCAACTTTCACTAACCGAATCAATCAAAACATTAGAATCATCATTTAAGAGAAAACTTAATATGAGAAGAAAAAACAAAGGACATGTAGTAAAACAATAAACAATTTATGAGAAAGTATAGGGTACAAAATATCCTTAACATAAAAAGTATAGGAAGCCACTAGAACTTGTCACCTGTCAATTTAATCTAACCACGGTTAAACCATGATTAAACCTATTTTCTTCTTCCCTGATCTAAACTTTCAGAATATAAACCTAACCCATCATCCTTGGAAGCAAACATTTATTCTAACTTTATTGATCGAGATCTGACCACCACCACCACCTCTTATAACTGTTGAGGACCACCATAAACTACAGCTCTAAAGGGATGTTTTATAAGACAAGCTATTTTGAATAATCAATAATACTAATTATATAAGGTGTGGAGGTGGTTATATAAATAACCAAACATTTATTATCTGTTGTAAGACTTTTTTGTGCACTTAAGAAAGTTGAAGCAATCATGATTAATGAAGGTTAATTGGGGAGGAGTTGTTTACAACAAAAGGTTGCAAGGGCTGGCTAGTTATTCGAGGGAGTCTTGGAGACTAAGTCGAAAAGCGATTGATGCCATGCAGAAAAAATCAATAAGCTGAAGAGGGAAGTGGTTAGGGCATGTGCGTTTAAAATTTGTTAAAGGTGCGTTAAATTTTTTTTAATGAGTGCGTCCAAATTTTCAATGAGTGCGTCCAAATTTTCAACGAGTGCTTCCAAACTTTTAAATGAGTGCTTTTTAATGAGTGTATCCAAATTTTCAATGAGTGCTTCCAAACATTTTAATGAGTGCTTCTAAAATTTCAATGAGTGCTTCCAAACTTTTTAATGAGTGCTTCTAAATTTTCAATGAGTGCTTCCAAACTTTTTAATGAGTGCTTCTAAATTTTCAATGAGAGCTTCCAAACTTTTTAGTGAGTGCTTCTAAATTTTCAATGAGTGCTTCCAAACTTTTTAATGAGTGCATCCAAATTTTCAATGAGTGCTTCCAAATTTTCAATGAGTGCTTCCAAACTTTTTAATGAGTGCTTCTAAATTTTCAATTAGTGCTTCGAAACTTTTTAATGAGTGCTTCTAAATTTTCAATGAGTGCTTCCAAACTTTTTAATGAGTGCGTTAAATTTTGTATGTGCGTTTAAATTTTGTACAATGAGTGCGTTTAAATTTTGTTAGTGCGTTTAAAAGGCTCTGTTTTCACCAACTTCATCTTCTTCTTCTTCTTCTGCAATTTTTTTTAACCTAATTTTTATGTTTAATCATGCTTATTAAAACAAAATCGAAAGTATTTGACAACTATTACGAGCGTTTATTCATAATTGTATGTTTTTTCGTATGATTAAATCGTCCCAGTGTAAATCTCTGTTTTTCTAATTTTTTTCGTTTTCGTTCATCTGTAATCGAATGTTTTTTGTTATTTTGATTGTGTAATCATTCAGATTGGTTTAATCGATTTCAATTGTTGAAAATTGTTGTTTTCGATTGATTTTGTTGTTACGATTTGAAAAAAAAATACACGGTTTTTCATAATTTACCCTTGTTTAGTTTGACCCAAGTATGATTAGGGTTTTTAATTTGCATCCAGCCATTTTGTTAATCTAATGGCTGAGATTGCTTCTTACGCTTTTTACGTTAAGAAACTTTGTACGTTATCTCTTTCCACAATTTATAACCACTACTATTAATTATCATCTCTCTGATTATCTTTGATTAATTAGGCAAACATATTTTAACCTATACTTTTTGAAATTTATCATACATACATCCTACTCATATCAAATTTGTCATATACTTATCCTACAAACATCAAATTTATTCTTTTGAAAGAGTATATTTTAAAAGTTAGTTATTACTTTAATTTAATTAGCTAAACAAGGATTAAATAAAATATTCTTGTTGGTTTAAAGTTACCTTTTTATTCTCTTACAAAGTTTTTTTCTCGTTTGAATCATTCGCGATAATAAAACATAGGATGAGCTCCGTACCGTACCGAACCGATACCTAAATTGCTGATACTGATTTTTGGGAAAACTTGGTACTGATACCGAAAATACCGATACCGATTTTAGCCAAAACTTGATGCTAAATTGGTACCAAAAATGAACCGTTGTCGGTATTTTCGATATCGAAATTGATATCGGTATTTTCGATATTTAATACTGAAATGTTCATCCCTAATCAAAACCAATAAAAAAAATACGTAAATCCAAACCCCAAAACACCGGTTCGGTTAAAATCAATAGCTAACCATCCCATCCCATCCCATCCCATCCCTAGGACCCTAACCAATATCAAGATGTTTGGCCAATTGGCCATTCATGCAAGACCAATCCCCACACCACACCACAGCACGTGTAGAATCTGAGTTGGTCCAAAACTAAAAAGGCCTAGACCAAAAGTATTTGACCTTTTGAACCTACAAAACCATATTCTAATTTAACCACACCTCTAGTCAAATGTTAACCCTAGTTACACCACCAAATATTTCATGTTCATCTCCTTCCAAATTTCCATTTTTATTTTATTATTCAAAACTCAACAAACGAAGACTTTCCATTCCAAACCCTCACTTTCTCTCTCTACATTTTCCTCTCTCTCTTCCAAGATCTTTCTTTCCATCAATTTTCCTCTTTCTTTCTTTGTCCCCAAATTTATTAATCCTCCCTTCAATCTCCTTCTCTACCGATCTGTTGGCAATAATTAGGGATAATAATAATAATAATAATAATAATAATAATAATAATAATAATAATAATAATTACGGTTAATGTCTGAAAGACTGAAAACCTTGTTTTATTTACTGTTTCTTGCCAATTTCACTTTAAGCTGAACACTCACCTGAGCTCAACACAAATTCCGTTGACTGAATATTAATAATACGTCGTCGTTTAGGTTAATAGCTCACCCTAGAAAAGGTAAAAGTTTTTATGTACTTGATTTTCTTAAAAATCCCCCTTTTTTAATAGAGGCCAAACCCTAGAACATAATAATAATAATAATAATAATAATAATAATAATAATAATAATAATAATAATAATAATAATAATAATAATAATAATAACAATAATAATAATAATTGACTTATCAAGTTACCATGACTACTGATTTGGAGACCTCGTCGGCCGTTAACGGTTCCACAGTTTCCGGCGACGCTAGTCTCTCCTCCGCCGGTAATCAGCCGCCGCCGCCACCGGAAAAGCCGGTCAAAAAGAAGCGTAATTTAGCAGGCACACCAGGTAATTAATTTAACTATAAATATGCCATGTTTTTTTATATATATTTTTTTTCTGTTTTTATTTTTTTAATTTTTTTTAATGATTAATAAATAGATCCAGATGCAGAGGTGATAGCATTATCTCCAAAAACATTAATGGCTACAAATAGATTTGTGTGTGAAATATGTAATAAAGGGTTTCAGAGAGACCAGAACTTGCAGTTGCATAGAAGGGGACATAATTTGCCATGGAAGTTGAAACAGAGGACTAGTAATGAGATTAGGAAAAGAGTTTATGTGTGTCCCGAGCCCTCGTGTGTTCACCATGATCCGATGCGGGCGTTGGGCGATCTTACAGGGATTAAAAAGCATTTCTGTAGGAAACATGGTGAGAAGAAGTGGAAATGTGACCAGTGCGCGAAGAAATACGCGGTTCAATCGGATTGGAAAGCGCATTTGAAGATATGTGGCACGCGCGAGTATAAATGTGATTGCGGGACTTTGTTTTCGAGGTGGTTGTTTTTTTATGTATCGTATCGTCGTTGCTAAAGATGTATGCATATTTGAGTTTGGATGTTGAATGTTTGTTTTGTGTGTATGAAGGAGGGATAGCTTTATTACGCATAGAGCGTTTTGTGACGCGTTAGCAGTGGAGAGTGCTAAGGGTCAACCGGAAGATGAACCACCTACCAAGGAAGACGAAGAACCAAACGCTATACCTATAGAATCCGCACCACAATCAACTTCAACGGCATCACCACCCCCACCGCCCACACCGGTGCTGCCGCTTCCTCCGCCTCCTCCACCGCCACCTACTGTTGCCCCTGCATTGCCCGTAACATCTTCAGTTTTGTGTGTTGCAAAAACTCCAGGTATATAACATATTTTTTTAAGGCACTTAGTAGTATTCTTATTTTGTCTTGGTGAAAGCAACGAAACGTTTTGTTTTGTTTTGTTTTATCTGTTTCGTCATGATGTTAGGTTTTGTCATTTGCTGTTAGATTTGTTGCATCTGCCTATATTATTATAACAAGATTTAGCCAAATTATTTCATGTAAAGTTGCATTACAAGTAATATATTGTATTGCCTATAGATTTGCCAGAAGTTGCCAAGATGAATCAGGATTCTAGACCAGTTTTGGACAACCCGCCGCAAGTGGTCACGGGATTGACCAGAAGCTGTACTGCTAGTTGCAGCTCAACCAACGCTGGAAGTACAAGTAGCAGTGTGTTTGCTAGTTTATTTGCATCATCAACTGCATCAAAAAGTTTTCAAGCACAACCTCAAACAAGTGGATTCAAAGATTTTATTCAAACCATGAGCCAACCCACACAGACACCCGATCTTACACTCCCATCTACGGCTCAAGAACCCGTATCACTATGCTTGTCAACTAGTCAGGCATCCTCTATTTTCAGAACAGCTGGACAAGATCTCCGGCAGTATGCTCCGCCGCCTCAGCCCACCATGTCAGCAACAGCATTGCTTCAGAAAGCTGCGCAGATGGGTGCATCTGCGTCAGGTGCATCACTACTTATGGGATACGGTCTTGAGCGAGATGACACCGATGGCGGTGCATCTATCGGGCTTGGGCTCGGGGTGGGCTATGATGGGCGGTCTGGTCTGCAAGAGCTCATGATTGGAACTCCTGTATATGGGCCTAAGCTTGCCACTCTTGATTTTCTAGGGTTGGGTATGGCCGTTGGTGGTGGAACAACCAATGGTTTATCGGCGCTGATGACTTCCATTGGCGGAAATCTTGATGTTACAACATCGTTTGGTCGTGGTGGTAGCGGTGAGTTCACTGGAAAAGACATGGGACAGCAGTAGCTGTCCCAGATTGTAAGTAGACCTATATTTCCCCTTATTTCTGTAATTGTACCTTGGTAACTCTTGCCTGTAGTAAGTAGTTAAAAATTATATGGGATTTTACTATTTTGATGTAAATTATTATTTTTTATTTCGATTTTGTATAGTTAAATCCAGAAATAATAACATAAGTTATGGGACTCTGGATCACCGTTTGCATCTAAATTTTGTTTTTCTTATTAACCCTCTTTTCTGCATCAAAGATTCTATATGTTGTTGACTTTTTTGATAGTTGACTTTTTAGTTTTCCAGGCGTGGCTCCTAAACTTTTATTGTAGCTTTGATGTCACCTTGATGTATGAGGACGGCCATTTACCCAGTTTAGTCAAAAGCGTTCCTCTACATACATATCATATATACTTGTAGGATTATATTAAATTAGTATGTCATAGCCCTGTGTATACACTGCTTGATAATGGAATCGATATAATCCATAAATATGTAATAAAATTTCGTTTCTGATTATCTCATGTTTTTCCTTGTCCGATTATAATAATCAATACTGTTATATTTTCTGGTAAAAAGCTTGATATAACAACCAACTTATTTAACGAAAGAGAGAGAATCCAAAAATTATCTTTTGGTAAAACATGATCCCTAGTTGTCATTTTCGTTGCCAAAGACATTATAGTCCAGCGGCATCTTGGTGATGGGATAAGACTTAGAGACTTATAGGTCCTTGGTTCAAATCTCACAAGGGGGTTTTCTCATATTTATGAGTTTCCTCCTGAATTGGTGACTTGGTGGTGGAATATGATCGCGTGGTAACACTGGTGGCACGATGATACTCCAGTGGTCCGTGAATAATTCCAATTAGCCGTTCAAAAAAAAAAGTTGTCATTTTCGTCGTTGTGGTTTCCTAGATTTTTTCACTCATTCCATTTTTTTTTTTTTTTTTTTTTTTGATTTGGGTCCTCGTGATTTTAATCCACTTCACTAACTTCGTTATCCACTTCACTAACTTCGTTGGTTTATACTGTTGGATTGAAAGGTATTTTAGTTTATTTAACCATGTACAAGTTTACAATGCATGTTGGACAGGCTCTTTCTCTCTTTATAACGCCAGCTATAGAACCACCACCATCATCACCCCACCACTATACTTGTTTTTCCGGCACCCATCTGCCGTCAGCAATTTTTCTCACTTCAACCATCACAGAATGAACACTGTTAGAACAAAATGAGCGACACTACAATCGACTTTGAAGTTCTGAGTACAAAATGGCACCACGTCTGTGTTTCTCGCTCCCGCTACATCTGGAACAATGATCATGTTGTAACAAGATAATGTGCGGTTCTTTACTCTCGTCGATTTGTGAGTTGGTGACAGCAACCACCTACACCTCGTACAGGTTTTGTGCACTTGATTCGCGTTCGGGTGAGTGTTAGTGTCAATCTCAGAGGGGTGAGATGGAGATCTGAACAGAAAGGGTGATTGGTTTCTTGGTGGTTTGTGTTCACCGCAGCAACATTGAAGGTTGGAGGTCGCAAGAATACAACCGAAAATAGTTGAAGGTTCATCACGTTGGGTCAACGCCCCTAGCATGTGGTTGGGGCAACTCCCCTTGTTGATTTTGCCTTAAAGGTGCTCTATAGGAAACACCTCAGATCCGACATGGATGGATGGTTATGAGTTACATGGAAACTAAGCAAGTTGCTACCAATTGGTTAATGAAGATCGGTCGCAAGCTACTACTGCGTGGTAGCATGTGCCTAAGTAGCAATTTAGATGCAATGGCATATTTTACTTCGTAGTAACTTTGTTGTCACTGATGGTGTTAAATTTCTTATCGATGTGCTACTGATGTAACTTAGGTGGTATATCCAAAGGTGGTTGTGTTTCACCCCAACTGTAGCAATAATTTAACACATTTATAAGTCTATTCACTTATTTTCACTGAAAATTTTCACATGACATAACATCTTGTTCATAGAGAAAACCTTTGTCTTATCCGATTATTGATTTTGGGTACCCTTGAAATTCTCTAATCTGACAATGATCTTACACGATTTAGAAAGTATCTGGCTAGGTATTGACGGTTACCAAGCGAAGACGAAGGTCACCAAGTATCGATGGACATCCATTGTATTGTTTAGTATGTATATGACCAAAATGCTCTAGTGTTCTTAGAATTAGGTGACACATTGTTACGTAGGCTTTAGAACCAAAATATGACGAATTACTCAAATCGAACTCTTTTTCACTAAATTTTTAATACGCTTTTTCAACTAAAAAATAACACAATGCCAATGAACAAATTTGCTAACACTTTATATCCATTTCAGTATTTCGGTTTAAATTAGTTTACTCATACAAATGAACAATTTCAAGTGTTAGAATTTCGTCAAATATAAGGGATGACAATAAGCCAGTCAACAGAAATAAACAAAATATAAATAAAAAACCTCAGGTATATAGTTTGGGTAAACAATAAACATGCATGTGGTTTCAGGTAATCAAGTCAAGTAACACCTAATCACGTACACGCAAAATTTTCAAAATTAATCCTATACCCGTTGGGCTTGAACTTTTTTACATACATGTAACATAGTCAAATAAAATCATTAAAATTATCTGGCAGATTAAACCTAGAGTTGAAAAAAAAACGGTTGGGGAACTGAAAGCAATAGAACAGACCCGAACTTATACCGGTACAAATCCAAAACCAAAACCAAAACCGAACCGAAAACCAGGCTAAACCAGACCTAATGAAATTGAAACCGAAACCAAACCGAAATTGGTTTAGAAAAAACAAACGATTTTAGCCATAAACACAAATAAAAATATGTTTTCTTTGTATTGATTTTCACATTTCTTGTTAAAAAATGTAAAAGTTAAATTTTATGTAGTTTATATGATTTAAAAGTTGTGTATATAAACCGGAATGAAACCAAACCGAACCGAAACCAAATAAAAACCAGTTCACAGTTGACCAAACCAGGACAAAACCAAACCGGTGCAAACCAAAACCGGTTTGGTTTGGAGCCGCTTAAAATTAGGGGTGTAAACAAGCTGAGCCCGAGCCTGATTAGGCTCGAGCTCGGCACGAAAATAATAGCCAAGAGCTCGAGCTCGCTTCGATAGCTTAAATGAGCAAAAGCTCGACTCACCATTGTTATTAGTTAAAATTAAATATGTTCAAATACGAGCTTTGTATGTAAAGCTCGAGCTCGATAACTAAAATGGTCATATTTCAAGCTCGGGCTTGTTAAGGCTCGGATCATTCGAGCCTTTTATCGATCCAATTCTGAGTAGCTCTTGAGCCGTTGCGTATCATTTACACCCGTAATCAAAATCAAAACAAGGTCCAAACCAAAACTGATTTGTCATTTGTCACACCTCTAGTTAAATCCGATAACCCATGGTCCAACGCTTGTAGCCTAGTTGGTTGAGGGCCTAAAGTTTTCTATGGGAGGCTTGGGTTCAATTCCCACTAGCTACATTTGGAGGACATTGGTGGAGGAGATATGAGGGATGACCCGGCCATTGGCTTGGGTTCGAGTCCTGACCCCATTCGGTTTTACCGATTATTTCACTGTCGTGCCTTTGGGCGGGTGAGTGGTCGGGTTTTCCCGGAAATTGGTAGCAATTGGTGGCCCAGGTACTCTCGAGTACCTGATTCGCCAAAAGGGTGTCCGAGAGTGCTCGGAAATTGATTCGTTGGCCGTTAAAAAAAAATCCGATAACCCATGGGTCAACATAGGCCCAAGTATTTCATATACAGACGACCTACACCCACGACCCGAAGCTTTCTTTCACTCCTTGCTAAACCCAAAGCCCTAGCCATGGCGTCGTCTTCATCCTCCACTCTCCTCCGCCGCGCCCGCCATCTTTCCACCGCCGCCGCCGCCACTGCTGCCACCACCACCACCACCACCACCAATGCCACCAGCTCAGCCACCATGACCATCTCCAAAGCCAAATCAAAACTCCGTAAAGAACACGACACCGACAAAGCCTTAGACATCTATTCAACCGTCAAAAACCACCACTCAACCTCTTCCCCTGGTTCCACTTACCATGCCCAACAGATCACTGTCCGCCGTCTTGCAAAGTCTCGTAGGTGGTCAGACATAGAAACCCTCCTCGAGTCTCATAAAAAAGACCCTCGTATTAAAGATGAGCATTTCTTATCCTCTCTTATTAAATCCTACGGTATTGCCGGTATGTTTGACCAGGCTCTCAATACTTATAACCAAATGGATATTCTAAACACACCCAGATCATCTTTATCCTTTAATGCTTTGTTAACTGCTTGTGTTAATTCCAAAAAAAATGATCTTGCACCCCAACTGTTCGACGAAATGCCTGAAAAGTATCGGTTTAAACCGGACGAGTATTCGTATGGGATATTGGTTAAGTCGTTTTGTGATGCGGGTAAGCCTGAATTGGGTGTGGAGAAATTGAAGGAATTGGAGGGGAAAGGGGTTGGGGTGTCCGGGGTGACGTACACGTCGATTATACACGCGTTGTATAAGAAAGGGAATGCGACTGAAGCGGAGAGGGTGTGGGATGAGATGGTGAATAAAGGGTGTGTGGTGGATGTTGCGGCGAGTAATGTGAGGTTGATGAATGCGGTTGATGGGGATGTTGAGAAGGTTAAGGGGATGATTGAGGAGATGAGTGATTCGGGGTTGAAGCCGGATACTATAAGTTATAATTATTTGATGACTTGTTATTGTAAGAAGGGGATGATGGATGAGGCGAAGGAGGTGTATGATAAGTTGGAAGGGAATTGTTGTAATCCGAATGCTGCTACGTTTAGGACTTTGGTGTTTTATTTGTGTAAGAATGAGCGGTTTGAGACGGGGTATAAGGTGTTTAAACAGAGTGTGGCGGTTAACAAGATACCGGATTTTAATACGCTGAAGTATTTGGTTGAAGGGTTAGCGAAGAAGTCAAAAACTAAGGAGGCTAAGGGGATTATCAGGACAATGAAGAAGAAATTTCCGCCTAATCTTTTGGTTTCTTGGTCGAAACTTGAGAAGGAACTTGGATTAGCTAGTAGTGAGACCGAAGCTGCAAAATAAGCTGGCATTTAACGAAATGGAAGCCAATAGTTATCGGCCACATTGATACAAGATGTTGCATTTCGTCGCCTGGCCAAGGTAATAAGTGTTGCAAAGCTTATATTCACTTTTTGATCTTCTTGTTGGATGATTGCTTTTATTTGGTTATAAACAAATACGTTAGTTTGAGACATTTATAGCTCAAATATGGAAGTTTTAATATAATGTTGCTCAGTGATTTTTATGTCAGTTAGAAGAGCTCTTTTTTTGTTCAATGCATGAATTATGAATCTTTAAATTTATGTTATGTATCTTTGCAAGTTGTACTTTAAATTTGGAAGTTATCATAACTTTACATGCTTTAAGTTTGTGTTATGTTTGCAACTTAGGAAGTGAAAACAAAACAGATGGTTTAAAAAACTTTGATAAAATCAAACAGTGAGACCTGCAGAATAGCCACTTCACAATCACAATTCACATGTTTGTGCAGGCAGGGTTTGATCATAGTTGTCAGTTGTCACTCCTTTGAATACACGTCTATAAATATCTCACGGCCGAAACTTAGATGACTGTTTTGTCTTTCTTCTTCAAAGCTACAGTCCATTAATGAATATATGTAGGATGCATATGTGTGTGGTGTGTTGCCTGGTTTTGGGGGCACTGTCGTTCAATTTATATGATTTTTGGATCATTGTTTTCTTAGATCTCATTGAAAATTTTGTATCGTAACAAAACCTAAACTTCAAGTCACTGGATATGCATATCGCAATACAAAACTGGTTTCTGTATCATTACCCTCCAGACATTTAAACCATTTTCTACATATTGTAATGTCAAATCTAGACATACAGTTTCCAAACACGTTAAGTGGATAACGATCTATGGGGGTTAACGGTTGATATTCTGGTTCAAGTTTAAATCCGTGAGTTGAGTTGAGGAAGACTTTTTGACACCACCCATATGCATTGAAGTTTATGCCCCTCATATTTATTGAAAACTTGTATCATATAAGAGCAGCTGCAATGCTAAGTATAGAACTTTGTTCTTGTTCTTAGCAGTATCACGTCACGTCTAGTTTTAAATATCAAAAAACAAACCTTTACAATAGTTTGTCCTTGTAGTTAAGGATATATTTAACAAAATTGATTGAGTGGGTCGGTCTATTCTGTTTGTAAGCATTCTTAGAGCATCTGCAACCAGCAAGGACGAGGGGGCGAGGGACAAGCACGTCACACTTTCTATCCTCCATGCATATTCCTCTTCCCTCTACATAAACCCCTCCTCACTCTCAGGCCGTCTGTATGGACAGACTTCTCTCCTTGGGAAAACATAGTTCCTGGCTTCTCTCCATCTAGGCGCCAGGTCACTCACAAAGCATCCCCAAGAACATCCATTGAAGATTGTCACAAGGTAGGATAAACCAAGCCTCTTGAGTTCTTGAGAAGGTACAAAAAATATTTAGTCTTTGCCACCTTTGTTTTAAAATGCAAGCACAAGGACTGCATAATGCGTGCATCACGTGATTTGGTAGTAAGATCGCATTACGTGATGCGATTCCATGATGGACGCATCATATGATGTGGACTGAATAAATTTGACTAGAGATGATGAGAATATCTTATATTTTAGCGTTTTAACAATGAACACATCAACACATGATGAGCTCACTTGGTGCATAGGGCTTTTGGGATCAAACCGTATTGGACCGCCACGGGTTTTTAAAACCAAGTTTGTCACCTACTTGGTACCTTTAAGCACTCATTGCATATCAAACTTTTTATTAATTAGAAATTAATTAATTACATCACATTAGTATGACGTAAGGTGATGAAGTAATAGTTTACATTAAGTGTAACATTAGAAGGATTAGGAGGTGGGAATGTGGGATGATGAGAGGGTTAAAGGCAAGACATGTCTCTTGAGCATAGTTGTGTTTTAACGTCTCAAGGCTCAACATCCAAATCAATTTGTTTTCTAAAAACGAAAACTACAGTTTGGAAAACATTATTTTCTGTTTGCAACCTCAAAACCAGAATAGAAAAACGTGACAGAACACATGAAAGGCAACTTAATACACTTGCCAACAAAATCTTCCAACCATTCACTCCAAAAGTTCTGTTTTTAGTGCTTTGGTTGTAACTTTTGGTAAAATAAGTGTAAATTTCATTCACAGGTCATTATTTTTTTACACAATCATCAATTTTTAAAAAGCCAGAACACAACGCCATTCGTTTGACGTAATTAGCATGACATACCAATATATCATCATATTCAAGTGTGGCCCGTTTACCTACGTGTCACTTGTAATTGGTTGTTTTTGTCTTAAGCAAAACATGAAATTGATTGCATAAATAGTCATCAAAATTATTAAAAAAAAAAAAAAAAAATCAATACGGTAGCATGTCATACTTCTAAAAAGAATACATCGGAACAAAATTTGAACCGACTGTAGTGGCAGTAGGAAACTTGACTAAACCTTTTTTTTTTTTTAAAACAACCCTAAATTACAAAAGGATACAGCAAGTATAATGATGTCTTGGACATAGATATAGTAAATACTATGAACACATGATTAATAGTAAATTCCATTGAACAAACTCCAAGTATGAAAAAAGACAAGACATTATATGATGCACCCTTTTTAGTGGCACCATTATATATTGTCTAATTGAACTGTTTCTCAGGTACAATCCCTAGACACCAGGTACGAACCAGGTTCTCTAAAAAATTTGAACATTGGGTTAACTCAGGTTTGGGTCGAGGGACCTTTGATTGTGGGTACTGGACCTTCGGGGTCTGGCTGCAGCTGCGCATGCCTTAGTCAAAGAAGGGTACAATGGCGTAGCTTAGTAGGGGCGGGCGGGGGCGGCCGACCCCCCCGAATTTTTGCGGGAAAGTTCCGATTATATAGTATTCGTATAGAAAATTTTGGAAATATAGGGTTTCGACCCCCCGAAACTGGTTTTTGACCCCTCGAAACTAGTGACTTCCGACCCCCCGGTATCTCCCAACCCCCCCAACCTTCGGGTCAAGCTTCGCCACTGGAAGGGTACCCTTTCTAATTCTTGAAAAGGAAAACTGTATAGCTTCCCTATGAAGGCTATAATCTTATGGTTTTCTAAAACATCACTTACCCAAGATATTTTGTAAACTTCATCGCATGTCATTCCCAGAGAGTATCCAGTATATCCTTTGTTGCAAAACAAAGCCGAGTTGACCGATTACTCCCCGAGTACTCGCTCCGGTGTAGGTCGCCGAGTATAGCCGAATTGGCCGATTACTCCGAGTACTCCCAGCATAGGCCGACTTGACCCTCGAGTATTCCCCCGATTAGTCAGAGTACTCGCTCCAGGATAGGTCGCCGAGTACAAGGCCAAACCAAGTTTTACAACATTGAGTATATCCCACCAAGCAACAGTTTATATTAACAACTATAAGTTTGTTCCTTTTTTAATTATTACTTTATTTTATTTGAGATAAAGTTTTTGGAGGGAATATGACGCATAGCAGTGATTATATCTTTTGGGATTGCAGTTGCTTTGCTTAAGTTGTTTCCTTTAAGGTTGGTTGACTGGTTCCTAATTAATTCTATCTTCTCGGTTGCTTCTTGGAGACATAAGCAGAGCTGGTATTGAAAGACCTCAAGATGGATCACTAAAATTCAAGAAAATAACCGGCGAAGACCCTGGTTTTAGATGTGGGATTAGTATCTAAGATCAGGTCTGGCCAAATCAATGTAAAAACAGCAAAATCATTGAGTGAAAGGGGTAGCAAATTGAAACCATTCACTTTTGAATTTGTTGATTCAGCTTATGTTTTATCTAGAGGATTGAAGATTCAGGTGAAACTTTTTTTTCAAAAAAAAACAATTAAGATTCAGGTAAGAAAATTACAATGGTACTCTTAATACCTAAGGGTGTAGATGAGCCGATTCGAGCCCCTCGTGAGCTACTCAACATCAACTCACTAAAAGCTTGAACATAGTCGTGCTTAAATGAACTCAACCTTGAGCTTCATTTACCGAGCTCGACTAGGCTCGCGAACCTAAACAGTCCCATTATTTATTAAGCATACTGAACATGAATATCTACATAATAGCTATTATTATTATTTTATATAAGATTACAACTAAAGTGACTCAACAAAATTTATTAAGTTATATGAAAAAATAAAAATTATAAATATATAACCAAACAAAATTATTATTTTGTATAAAAGATAATAATTATAAATATCTCGAGAAATAACTATATTAAATTTATGTAAATAAAATAACTAAATGACTAATGTATAATAACTATAAACTAAGCCTAGCCGAGGCCTGAGAATAATCTTTATAGACCTCCTGTTCGGCTTGGCGCTATAATAAAAAAAAAACTAGATTACATTTAAATAATACAATGTTATTAGACCATACATAGTGGGAGCAAAGCTAGCGCCCCGCTCCCCTCATTTGATTGGCTGGCACGCATTCCATGAAAACTTTCCAAAATTGAGCATTAAAAATTTAATGCCTGAGAGTTGTTTTGGGATTTTAAGGGCAGGGGGGTGTGGAGGGCCTTAAGGGGCGCTAAAATGGGATTTAAGGCCCTATTAACGTCCCACTACACATGGTCTTAAGGAAAACCAGATAAATGATGGGATAGCTATCATCCTGATTGGCCAGTCAATTTCCCACCTTTATCATTAAGGCATAATCCTGGCTAAATTCGTATTATTAAAAAAAATCAGAGACTAAGAGTAATTCCTTGTTCTGGGTTTGGTAGGTAATGGTGTGGAATTCATGGATGGAAATGTAGAGGAATTTGATTCGTTAATCCTAGCCACTGGTTATACAAAGCAATGTAGCATCGTGGTTATAGGTTCAATTGTACAACATGATAATGCATGCCTTTCTTTCTCGATTTTGGTTACTCATGTACTTCCCTGACAGGAGAAATGGAGGATATTTCATGGCCAAGTAACAAGAAGGGTAAAGATGGACTTTACGGTATAGGTATCACAGAACAACGCTTATTTGGAGCTGCAATTGACGCAGAAACAGTAGCAGAGGATATTGAAAGGCAGGGGAAATCTCACAGAAAGCATCCACGCTCAACGATCAATCCTTCCTTATATCAACGTAGCATGAACTTCAGAACTTCATAAGATTATGTAATTAAAACCCTAAAAGTGCTCTTCATATAGTATTTGAGTGGATGTTACTTTAAAATAAAGTCATGGATGGACACTTATCATCTAATTAAACCTGATCATCCACAAATTCTCTTCAAGTTGAATTCAAAGGAAAAAAATACGCAGGTCTATATACAAGAACAATTCTAGCCTTCCATTTTTTCAAAATATAAGCAAAAGGAGAACTTACTTAAAAAAAAATATCTGTCTTCATTGTTCCCAATTGCATTGCAGCAATTACATCTCGAAATCCCAGATACTCTCTGCAGTTAACTTTGGTATCTTCTTCTCTTCTGCTAAATTGACTGATGCAGAAACCTGGATGGCATAAAGAATCAAATGTCAAGAAACTGTATTGTCCATAGTTGTCAAAAGCGCGCGAGGCGCACCAAGTGCGCTGCGCCCTGTGAGGCGCGCATTTAGGCGCTGAGGCGCACTATCAGGGCTGTTTTCAGGCTAATTTCCGGCCAAATTCAGGCTAAAAGTTGCCTAAACCTCTAAAACATCCTAAATGAGCTATGAACAAGTCCTAAACAACACTAAAACATCCTAAAGTAGCCCTAAACAAGCCTAAAACATCTTTAAAATCCCTAAAAAATGTATTTTATACTATGCGCCTAATTATAAAAAGCCCTCGTTTTTATGCACCTTGATTGCGCCTAGGCGCTTTGACAACTATGGTATTGACAATGAACTCCAAAACATAGCATGCACAAATCAAGGTAAACCACCACTTAACCAGACACAAGATAGTTCATTGAATAATCAACTAACAATCACAGCCTTAACAGCTAATAACAATACCGTAATAATAACTACCAAATATAATGTTCAACTGTTTCATCGCATATAACATAAATTGTGAAATATGTTCAACTGTCCTAAACCGACAAATTCATAGTATTCAATATGAAACAACAATTTCACCGAAACATTGTATTCTATTGTGGTCATTTTCAATCAAACTTATATAACATGCTAGAATCCTGTTTAACGAAATTCCATTTCGCCGTTAAAAATAAACCAATTCTTTCGATACAAGAGATTCAAAAGTAACAGTGTAACACATTTCATCAAACAAGTCGTATGTATGCATTGCAAGTTAAGATAAACAAACAATTCACCTTAAAGCTCCCATTACCAACCGACTTCGTTCTAAAATCCATCCCCAAAACCTTAGTAGCCGACCGATAAGACCCTCTAACCACCGAACCATCATCAAGCCTTCTAGACACCGCCAAATCCCACGAATTATCACCAAAATCATAACTCGGCTCAACCGTAGTCACACATCCATGAACATAACTATACTTCACCTTACAATCCCTCGGCTGAAATCCATAATTAACCGAAACCTTATTATTTTCATCCAACATAAGCGTACCGTCCAACACCGTCCTGTTCTCAACCAATGAATGCGTGTACGTAAAGTTCAACGGCCTTCCATTAACCCTAACATTATTCATAAACTGAAACCGTACATCCTAATCACACAAAAAAAAACACAAATTAATAAGTTGAAATTGAAATGATATTATTATTATTATTATTATTATTATTATTATTATTAATGTGAACCTTTTTAGGGAGGTTATAGTCGATGTTGAAGAGGCCAGGGTTTTCGAGGGAGAGAGTGAGGTTGTGTAAGGAAGGGGTGTTGGTTAAAGTGTCGGCGGTGACGGAACCGCGTAAGTTGAGGTCGCCGGTGGTGAATACGACGGAGCCGGTGGCGTCGGAGTTGTCGACGTCGTAGTTTCCTCTGAATGAAGCCTTCATCGTTTAGTGTGTGGAGAAGATGATGCTGGTTGCTGGAGATGTTTCCAGGGTTTATCACAGAGAATGTCTTCTGTGGGTTTTTTATTTTATAAATCTTGGGGGCTTTTTCGGTATATGAATATAGTAATAATTTTTTAGTGAATTGGGGCCTAAAGATTTGGGCTCTATAATTGGGCTTTTCAGTTTTGACTGTGTTGCTACTCTAGACGATTCCAAACTCCAAAGAGTGTTATAAACTTATAAGTTATAAGGGTGGGCGGCGGAGCGCTCAACTGAAATATTTTCAACTTTACTGATTTACATCATTCCTGTTACATACTTCACTAATTCACTTCACTTAAACACAGTTTTGAAAGCAGCACTACCGTGAACCACCCAACCCATAAAAAACAGAAACCCTCACTCTCAACACATCCGTGATAGAACACCCGTGCTGGTAGTGCCCCGCCTCCTCTAACAATGGTGAAAAGACAAAATGATGAGTAAGGATCTTTATTCAATAGAGGGATACACAGTGACAATCTCATCCCTGAGAGAAAGTTGTTACACTATGTAGCTCGACTTTCGGGTCTGAGAATAAGGAATTTTTGTGTAATAGAGTGTTGAATGCGACTAGTAAATGTGTGTTAAAGGAAAGTGTACCTTTTTATAGACATTGAGGTCGCTTATATAGTGGTCTTTCACTCTTTTGGGGAAGCCAAATGGAGCCTCGTATGAGATGGTATGTCACTTTATTATGCTGCTTATGTCAACGACTCCTTTCCCTATGAGATCCTAAATGTTATTGTTTGGATCTTGTATTTAATATGTCGCGGGTGAGGTCTTACATTAAATGGTTATATACACCGGAATGTCAGTTATTTGATTATAAGGATGCGTTGGTATGGAGTCTGTATAGTCTAGATCTTGTGATTCCAGAACGTGTTGGTTAGATTAAGAGTGGGACTCTCTAATCCATGGTGGTCCAGCCTTGCCCAATAGATCCCAACCTAGCAACTTTAGAAATGTATTACCCCTTCCTTAACTAACAAATACTTCACCATTTTATCCTTTGAACAAAACCTTAAATATTGCATAAAAATCCATTCAATGGAGCAGGTTCAAGTCCAACAAAGTGGGCAACACGTGGAATTTATTCGCTGTCATTTCTTCATCTATTTATTTCCATATTTCACTGTTAAATTCATTAAACAACATAAACAATCAAACCTACAAACCCACAAAAAGAAAGACGGCGAAGATAATCATATGTAAACATGTCAATATAAACAAAAAGAAATGACAAAGTTAGTTATTCAAAGAGTTCAAAACAAATACAAACATAATGTACACAGGCGAAACATCACATGTTTAACCAAACCCAGAAATTGTCCATTTTTATGATTTTCTCCATCTTATTTGATAAACATATGCACTTGAATCCAGACTTACTGGACGCAGACTCGTAGAGGCGGGGGGGCATGGCCTCAGGATTTAGGTTTCCTACACATGTTCAAGAAGAATGCTTTACTTATTTTGAAGACAGACTAAAACTAAATGCTTTGATTCACCCACATTGGTTTATTATTATTAAAATTTTGAATAAATTCCTTGAACAGCATACGAAAAAGTAGTTTCAGGTCCGCCACTGTGTACGGGTCATTTATATATTGAGAAAAGGGTTTGTGCCCTCAAGTCTAAACTATCATGGATGAATGTACAGCGTGACATTAGTCTACGTTTCGGCCTCTCTGCATGTCTATAGTTTGTTTGTAAATAGGTTTCTTTGCTTGATTAAAATGATCACATGATAAACAAATTTGCAATGCTGTAATATTTGAAATTGGTTTCTAAATAAATAAATACAAAGCGTTGGTGTAAAGAGCATGCGGAACTGTGTATAATGTAATCTTCTCAACACTACCTTAAACTAACTACAAAATGATATGAGCAATTTAATGAATAGATTCAACCTGTATAAAAGAATGGTGATATTTTCTTGTAACTTCGGTTTTCTTCAAGTTACAGCCTACTGCAATGGAAGGACAGCTTCGTTCTGTTGTGTGCGCCTTAAACTTGATTCTCGTAGATTCTGTTTCAGGCATTAAAACAACAAATCAGGTCAAGATTTTCAAATCCGATAACGTTTTATCAAGAAAATAAGCAAAATCACAACTTAATTTGTAAATAATATATAATATCAAGATTGAAGATGTTGCAGAGGATTAGGGAATTAAACTTCACAACCAAATGAGGTTGGCTGGTTGTAAGAAATGATTTTATCCAATAAACAATCATGAGCATTTTTTAGTTAAAAATTTTACCCTTAACCATATAGTCCGAGGTGAAAATTCTGACCCCTTACTTATAAATGAGTATTATACAGTTAGGCTTTGTCTTTAACAGGTCAAGCTGGTATGGAAAAAATCTACTGAATCAGTTTATGGAATAGCTTGCTAAATCATATTTTACACACAAGTATAAAATGCTTTAGAAATTTGGACAGGAAAAGTGCTAGTTCAACCTCCAAGCTAAATAACTGTACATTTGAGGGCAAATTCCCGTTCCGACACATGTAGTATTATCACATAATCTGATTCTTCATTATTTTGAACAAGTAATGCTTGAACCAACCATCAATTAGCTCAGATTTTGGCCACAAATATCTACCCTTAAGCATTTGAAAAGCTTGACCTTTTACACAACTAAATATTAGATCTTGAAGTTTATTGTAATGTAAGTTACCATCACCACAAAACCTTAATGTATGTATTTGATCCATATGTCATTCATAAAACATTTTGAAAGGTGGTTCCTTTAAACAAGTATGCATTGCTATATATTTGCACGCGCACGCGCCATTAGTATGCCTTTGTCATTTAAACTGCTACAAATTTTAACATTTCATAAAATTCCAACCGACGTGGGCTCTGCATATTTAATGATACCATGCTTTCCCTAATAAGTAAGAACCTTAATTATGACTAAGTACTTTGATCAGCATTATTAACCTTCAATCCTCGCTTAATCCAACTACATACTCTGGAGTTCAATACAGATGCTTGCTTAATCGAACAACATACTATGAAGTTCAATACAGATCGATGCTTAGTGTCCCGAAATCATATAACTACTAAATGCATAAATGTTATTCTATAACAGAATACGTTATCAGCACAAAAGCGCTCTGTCCAAACACCTACTAGCCATGTACACAAGCACAAAGTATAATGCTAACAAAAGTATAACAACCACACTATATATACCACTAAAGTAAACAAATAACCTAGAGTAGGTAGTTTCAATAACAGTACGCACCGACGAATGAAGGCGAGGAGGAGGCGGCTGAGGCGGATGAAGATCAATAGATGAGTGCAACGACATCTTAGCGATTTCCAAAACCGCAGCTTCCCTAACTTCAGTGGCATCGCTTGTTAAGTCCTCGTAAGCAGCCACAAAGGCCTCCTGCCAGAAGCGTGGCAGTTTAATCCTACGGCAGTTAATGTATACATCCCACATTTGCTTCACCACCTTCTCTCGTTCCTCAATCTCCTAAAACACAAACAATAATAATAATAATAACGATAATAATAATAATAATAATAATGAATGAATGAATGAATGATAGGGGGAAGAAGAAGAAGAACGAACAAGGACGTCGAAATCGGGAGGAAGAGGAGAAGAGGGGGAGAAATCATCGGATAAACGGTTGAGATTAGTGAGGGAGAAGTGAAGGGTGAGGATGGACCAGAAAGCAAGGAGGATGATGACGGAGAGGATCCAAAACTTGTACCGGAATATGCTGGAATCTAGGGTTAATATCGATGATGATGATGATGCATGAACATGTGAATGTGAATGTGTTGTTGATACAGGTAGGGGACTCTCGTCCCTCATATCTAATAGAATTTTGAAGGAATAATAATAATAAGCAAGTAGAATAAGATTAATGGGTTGATATTATTGATTTAACGAGTGGTGTTCATGATGATCATGGAAAGTGTACGTGTCTGAGGTTTAGGTTTTTCAATAGAGATTATTATTAGTATTATTATTATTAGCACACACAATGTGGTCAAAAGATGATAAGATGATGGAGGAACATAACATGCACATGAGTTTTATGGGGTTGTGTGGGATTGATTGATCATTCATGTGGATTTTGTTGCAGAATTTGATTTCAGATTGTCAAAATTCAAGATGTTATTGTTGGGTTAACATGGGTACTGTTAGGCTGTAAACTAGGGCTAGAAGATAGCGGTTGTATTCATGCTTAGCCCATATGGAACACTTGCGCTTAAGGCCCAAAACTAAATTTATTAGGTACCGTGTACAAGTACCGTGTCGATAAATTCGGTATGGGTTCGGTTATGGAATTCGGTATTGGTATTCCGATGCCAGTAAGGTGTGGCTCTCATCCCCGTTACAATAAACAAATACGTTTAAAATTAAGGGGAAATGAAATTAAATAATAACTTTGTTAGGTTGAAAGTCAATAATCTCAACTTGAAAGTTGTAATTTAACAGTCCCAACTTGTTAAGGATTTTATTTCATTGGACCAAAGCCAATAGAGGTTAACTCCGTTAGTTAGTTGCTTACGTGACATCTGACATGGCAAAATCTGTCCCACTTGGAAAAAAAAAGTTGACCCATTATGTGTATTTTCCTTTTTTAATCTATATTTTATACACACACATATTATATGTGACACATATAATATCTTAATTATCATCGCCACAACATCCTGTCACCATCGTTAACCACCGCCATCTTCGACGACACCCAACACAACCATCATCGTACTTGTGTCCTCTTTTTGGTAACCTCAACCATCATTGCCGCCGCTGTAGATTCTCAGCCCACAGATCTTCTCCCTATAATCCCTACCACCACCACCTTCCAATCCAACCCCCTCCCCATGGAATCCAACCATAACCACTCATCTCAGAATCTAAAACCCTCTTTTCCCCAACCGATCTTCAAAATCCATCTCATGACCAGACCTCACAACAAACCCTAGCTTCAATTAACCACAACCATACCTCCAACACAAACGGCCATACATATAATAATAATAATAATAATAATAATAATAATAATTCTTCAGCATGTGAAGACGAAACTGCCACTAGGAGACGGAGAAAAAGCTGCTAGGCCGCCTTATCTCGTTTCAGATCTGGAACAGGGATGAGGGGTAAAATTAAATGCTTTTCAACACATGGTGAATATTTTTATGGATGTTTAAGAGTGTAGATCAGATAAGTAGCAGATGGGTAACAAAAATATTATTTATGGGGTAACATAATTTTTTTAAGGGGTAACAAAACAATTATTTTAGGGGTAACATTTTATAAAAATCGTAAAAAAATTCCCACTTCGTTAAGAAAATCGAGAGGTAACAGATGCACCTCTGCCTCTATGCTCCTCCCGCCCCTGTCTGAATACTCCACATAGCTTATGCAACATGAAGCATCTAGCGACTTAGCTTATGCAACAATGAATATGCAAATAATCTATATCTATACCATAGTATAAAGCATGAGGAAAAGATGACTACAAAATTTAAGTAATTACAATATCTTATACTTATGGTACAATACTCAAGTAGCTTAGTAAAAGGGTAAAATTGTCTTTCTTCATGAAGTCAATTGTCTTTCAAATCTAATAATTAGATTTGTTAAATTTCACAAAGACAAAATAACTTTTATTTAAATTTCAATAAGTGTAACAATAAAGAAAGTTAACTCATGACTTTTAGTTAGTAAAAAGTAGTTACAAATATTAAACTTAATAATATTGACATAAAACATTTGTTTACCAACTATAATGTTCTTTAATGACATAAAAACTATACCTTTTGTTCACCAAACATTAAAAAATAAAAATTAAATATATATGATATAAAACATTTGATTACTTAATCTTTACAAAAATTGTGATTGTTATTTAAAACCGAGCCATAAAAATATCAAGACATATGAAAATGAATATTAGCTAAAAACAAAAATAAAAGCTCTCTTTTTCTTTATACATCATGATTAAATCGTCTTTAATTTTATTTAAATTTTAATAATTGTAACAATAATGAAAGGTTAATTCATGACTTTTGGTTAGTAAAAAGTTGTTACAAATCCATGTTAAATGTTAAGACAAAGCAAATATAACTAGTTTTTCAATGTCATTACTAATGCAAGTTATTAGTCTCAATAACTTCACAATATATGCCATCTTAACCTAACCCTCAAGTAGTCATATATATCTCTTACATCTCTCAGACTACACACGTATCAATTCGTTAATATGGAACATGTTCTCTTGATTGCATTTCTGCTTAGAAGTTCTTAGACATCAAGAACTTATAAATAGTCGCCCACCGATTCCTGCTCGACGACCCATCTAAAACCTCTTATCAAATCGAAGCATCAGGTGATAAGTTTCATACGTTACTGCAATATATACATACTAAAATACATATGATTGTGTATCTTCTTGCATATGTTATGCGACATGTTCAGGTTCATTACATAGCATACACTAATATTTTGTTTTCTTGTTTGTTTAGATTTTATTAATGGCGACATTCAATGATCACCACTCGATGACCTTTAAACCGGTGATATCCTAGCGTATACTTATAATCACTCGATCAAGACAATAATCTGTAAAAAAATATCCATACAACTTCATCTCCCGATCAACGTCGCCGATCGTATTGCGGTTTATTCGCCGCAACAACAACATCCGTATATGAATGAAAGGTGTTCTGGTTTTAATGCGGTTTATTTCTGTCTTTCAATATTATCCGTAATTTTCAAAAACATTAGTCCCATTTTATCCCATAACAGAATAAGTATCACTCACAAACATGAAACATCATATAAGTTGATTTTTGGAAGCCAAATCAAGTAACAATTTCAGCCATGTTAACATTATGTGAATAATGTATGCTTACTTGTTACAAATTTGATCGACTATATCACTTTTAGCTGGAGCTTCTCTGTAGTCCAAGTCAAGTGCAAAACAACGTAATCTGAACTTGTAACGCCAACTATAGTTTTGGAAGATAGAGACACATTTACATCCTATAACAGGAAATGACACATTATAAGTAATCACTGCACTCAAGCATTGTTTTGGTAATAGAAATGGTTGTAACAAACTAATAATGATATTATAAATATATAGAAGTACAAAAGATCAAATACAAACAACTTTTTAGTACGAACTGTACGAACTAAAGGAAAAAGTACGCGGTGCCGTTTATAACTAGAGTAATTATATAATTACTCTAGTTCCATAACTCGTTGGGTATGTTTGGCAAAACTAGCTGGAGGCTGGTAGCTGGAGGCTGGTAGCTGGAAGCTTTTTAAATATATTTTGGTGTTTGACAGAGTAACTGAAGCTTTTAATAAAATATATAAAATGACCAAAATAGACATAATTAAAAAAATGTAAGGAAGGTTTTTATTTTGTTTTTAAAATAGAATAGGTATTTGTGTCATTTACTAATTAAAAGCTTGTAGCTAGTAGAGCTTTTTCTTAAAAGCTAGTAGTAGTAGCTTTTCACTATAGAGCTTTTTCTCCTAACCTAAAAGCTTCTAGCTCTTCAACCAAACAAGGCTTTTTATTGATTAAGAGCTTTTTCTTAAAAGCTTGAAGCTTGAAGCTCCTAAAAGCTCCTTGCCAAACATACCCGTTATATAATTACTCTAGTTATAAACGGCACCGTGTGCTTTTTCTTTCAGTTCGTACAGTTCGTACCAAAAAGTTGTTTGTACGTGAACTTAACCCTATAGAAGTAAATGAACTTAATCCCTAGAGCAGAAACAATACCTATATAATATCATTCCGGACGATCGCGAGGTGCTTTGCGTTCACACATTTGGAAAAAATGACTCAAGATCACTAATGCTTGTTTTGTCCCTCTATAAATCACTTGAAATTTGATAATTCTAAGGTATAAAAATATGAAATTGCCCTTAATCCCTTAACTAAGTATCAATTAATCAAAATAACTTGATAATGCAAAATAACAAACCTCATAAACTGGATCACAACTGCCAATGTTATGAGCGTTAGAGGTTAGACAATAAGAACCAATCCTCTTTGAACCACCTGTCACAACTTCATAAAAAACATTCCTCATATATACATCGACTCAACAGCAATCAATAATCGCATACAAATGAGAACCTCCATTTTTACTGCTTCAACTCATTTAATAAAACCTATGAATCTGCAACAAATCTAAAACCTACGACATATTTAAAAAAAAGTTTAAAAAACCCCAAATCAAAAACCCTAAGTTCAGTTCAATGTCGGTTTTATAAAAAAAAACAAAATAAAAAACCCTAAGTTCAGTTCAATCGTAACTATTATCCATCATCTATAATTCCGACATTAACATTAATCTACAAAATCGTAACATTTTGTTCACTGCTCTGTCCCCAACAACAACCACTGATGGATCTTATCGAGGGTCAGATACAAAATCGAGGGTTTATTACGAGAGAGGTGAGAGATTTTATCAAGGGTTTGGTACATCCCGTAGACACAAAAGTTAGTCTGCAAGAGTGAATGATAACATTGAGGGTTTATCGAGGCTCGTGGGACGGTCGGACGGTGAAGGGATCGTAACATTGAAAGTAGGTTTTGTTATGAGAAAGAGAGATGATAGATTTTATTTAATCAGATCAGCTGTGTTATGTTATGAGAGAGGGAGAGAGAGATATATAGAGATAGAGAGGGGGAATGTTTATCGAGAGGCGTGCCAAAGAGCATGGAGGGAGTTTTAAGATTTTTGTGACATAAAACTATGACACGCAATGTTTTTTTACCGTCATGCCTTTTAATTTTTGACAGAAAATTATTGACAAGCAGAAAAAAGCGCCAAGAATTTATTAGTTTTTATCAAAGATGACATTTTTTATGACATACACTTTTGCATGTCATTAAATATGTGTATATGTCATCAAAAGAATGTCAAAAAATGGAATTTTTCTAGTAGTGTTTGGAGCCATTGTATTGGAAATGGTTTTATGTGGTGTTATAACTTGTTGATTGCAATCTTCATCTTTTACATGACAATATATTTGACATGGAGATATTATAATTATATATAATTTTTACATGTTTTATTTTGTTATATTGCTCTTTTTTAATTCCTGTTCTATAAAATCCAAAAATAAATAATAACAACATAATCAGAGAAGATTGAATTAGTGGAGAATAGCCAACAAGTAAATCGCTTTTGGCATCTCTTTGAACAGGTTTTTGTTAATATTATGGCCGAGTTTCATAGAAGTGGTATCATTAACATTGCCAGTGGATCCTCCTTTATTACTCTTGTTCCCAAAGTTAAAGATCCGGTCGACCTCAACGGGTATCGTCCCATTAATCTTGTCGGCATCATGTAACACCCCAACCGATGGCGGAATCATCGAGGTGCCACGTAGTGACGATTGTTCAAAAGCTCATGGTACTAAAATGTAAATATATGATTATTGAATATTGTTTTACAACAGGTGAAATTAAATACAAGACAACAAAAATAAAGATAATTGATTGATTTAATCTAAGTCCAAAGTCCTATGTGAAGCGTCAAGCAGCTTATCCTGAAACATGCACGAAAATAATTTTGTCAACATATGATGTTGGTGAGTACTACTTAGCTTTGTACATATAGTATAAGTTTGAAAAGAGTAGTACAATTCATGTGTCTAGCATTACCAAGGCATTATGTAAACACGCAAGTAACCAAACAAGACAACGATCAAATGTAAAGTTGTACAATGAAATTGATAATGAGCACCTCAACACGTGTGAGTCTAAAAGAGCACCATAACATAAGTTATGTCTAAATGAGCACCGTAACATAAGTTACGTCTATGTAAAGAGCACCATAACATAAGTTATGTCTAGATGTATGATTTTGTATGTAAGCTACGTTCATGTTCAAACATAAGCACAAAGATAAACAAGACACGTATATGAATTGTAAATGAATAGAAATGTATGTGTAATGAATATGAAGGTTTTGTATACTTGTGCATGAATCACCCCAAAAGTTGTAAAAGCGAAAAAAGGGATAAGTAATACTCACTTTAGCGAGGTGGTAAGTCTTGTATAATTGAATAAGTGTAATCCAATGTTACCAAGTGTCACCCTATGTATAATGTAACAAATAAGTCTAAGTCTATCTAGTCTATAAGTATTTTCTAGGGCTTCGAATTGGGGATAAACGTTTATTTGATTAATAAACAAATTGTTTATTAAATATAAGAATTTTAATAAATAAATAAATAAAAGTCTCTTTGTAACATTTTAAGTTGAATATAGTCACAACATAAAGTTTTGAGTATGAAAATAATTTTTATAAAATTATTTTCTTGAAAATAGAATATTTAATCTAATTATCTCAAATTGTCAAAATATGACTTTAATATCTAAAAATATTAAAATTAAAGAATTTTTGAATTAAAAAAATTGTATTTCTGTTCCAAATGAATAGAAATAATTTATGTAAAATTTTGGTACAAAAATATTGAAAAATGAATTTATTATGATTTATTTATGATTAAAAACTAACAAAAATTAATTAAAAATATAAAATGAGCGATTTTTCTGAAATAAAAATATTTTCTAGAATGTTTAAGGATATACAAGTTTAGGATAATTTTTGTGAGATTTAATAAAATCGTTTAGATATTTTTATAGAATTTAATAAATATAAATGAATAAACTTGTATTATTAATAATATATATTAAATAAATTATTTTGAAAAACTATAAATTGTAAAATGAACTTTTCCATTGGAAGATCATACAGTCATTTTTGTAGAATTTAAAAACCACTTTTAGTATTTAAAAACTATTTTAAAAGATTTAACATATTAAGTATATATATAAAAATGTAAAAAAAATGTTTGTTGGTTATGGGAATCGAACCCGGGCCTCTGGCCGGTTCGGGTTTTATCACAAGCGTGGCCACCAACTGAGCCACACCCTGAGAACGAGTTATATTGGATTGAAATTATTTATATAGGTTAAATGTATTGGTTTTGTAAAAAGGTTTAAATAAGAAAAAAATTAAAACATTGTTGTGGGATTCGAACCCTGGCCAATGGCCGGTTCAAGCTTTACCAACAAGTGGGTAAACCAACTGATCTAGATCAGTTGGTTGTTTATCCTCTGATCTAAAATAATTATATACACTATCAGTTTCATGTGTTCTTCCCCAAATCCTATCAAACGAGCCCTAGTTTACCAATCATCACAATTAGCGATCAATAGCCCCTGAATTCTTGGGGCTATTGTTCCCTAAGTGCCGATGAGTATAACCCATGAAAGAAAGGACTTACACAAGCTCGTAATCGGGTATGAATGCTTGGTCAACGAAAAACGTCAAACGCGATCAAAACTTCGATTTGCAGGTTGTGTTATCAGAAATTGAGAGTGGTGAGAGGTAATTCGGCATCTAGGGACTGTTAATCTATGTTCAATTTATACTATTAACGTATAATTGGAAAGTCCTCGTGATTGGTCATGGTTGGTCAAACCGGGTTAATGCTTCGCTGATTACACGAAATTGGTGAGTTGGATTGAAGCAGGGTCAAAGGTCGGTCATTTATTTGCCATGATTCGTTCCTAAATCACAGCGAAATCTTGAATTTGAAGCTGGTCAACAGCTTGTTGCTGGTCCTTCGCACGGCAGGGAAGAAAAGGAAAGAGAAGAGGGGTTGGGCCGGTTTTGTTTCTGGGCTGAGCTATTATTTGGGCTTCAAAAAAATCTAAGGGTATTAAGGGTGGGTTTGGACTTTGTTGGGTTTCATAATAGTTAAGGTGTATGGCTTAAAGATTTAGTGTTTGTTACTATTATTATTATTATTATTATTATTATTAATATTAATATTAATATATAAAAAAAATAAAAGGAAAAGTGACGGATGTCACACATCATTAGCAAAATCATATCCAAGACCCTCGCAAACAGGTTGGTTAAAGTGGTTGGTAATGTTATTTCGAGCACTCAATCTGCATTCTTGAAAAGGAAGTTCATTTTGGACGAGCCGTTGATTGTGAATGAAATTTTATCCTGGGGAAAAAGGAACAAGCTTCGTGCCTTTATCCTTAAGATAGATTTTGAGAAAGCCTATGATTGTGTTAATTGGAATTTTCTTGTCGATGCGATGAGAGGGTTTTCGGCTCTTTGGTGCTCGTGGATATTGGGGATTTTAAGGTCGACTAGATCTTCCATCTTGGTGAATGGTGCGCCAACGTTCGAGTTCCAATGTGGTAGAGGTATGAGACAAGGTGACCCGTGTTCCCCTTTCCTCTTTCTTCTTGTTATGAAGGCTTTATCTTGTATGTTACACAAGGCGATAGACGTCGATATCTTCCATGGTATTAGGACCCCGAACGGGGCCCAATTATTTCTCACCTCTTCTTCGCCGACGATGCCATTTTAATGGGCGAATGGGAATCACACAATCTGGCCAAGGTGGTAGATATTCTCAAGTGTTTTTACATTTGCTCGGGGCTCAGAATCAACCTCAAAAAATCCAAGCTTTTCGGCATGGAAGTCGATGCGGCTTATGTGGCAGCCCTTGCCTCTATTGTGGGATGTGAATATGGACCGCCGTCCTTCGAGTACCTGGGCCTTTCGGTTGGGGGCAACATGAGCCAAATTTCTAATTGGAGGCCGGTGTACGATGTGTTTGAAGCTCGATTATCCAAGTGGAAAGCTTCCTGTCTCTCTATTGGGGTTAGAATCACATTGATTAAGTCCGTCCTTGAAAGTCTCCCATCGTATTATTTCTCGCTTTACAAGGCCCCGGTCAAAGTCATTAACGATTGAGAAAGGTTGATAAGGAGGTTCCTTTGGGGAGGTGCGGGGGAGTCTAGGAGAATGCACTGGGTTTCATGGGATCGTGTGGCTTGTCTGAAGACGGTGGGTGGCCTGGGCCTCACCAAAATTAGGTACATTAACACAACCCTTCTGTCAAAATGGGGTTGGCGATACAAGGTGGATGGACTTTTATTGTGGAAAAAAGTGGTGGATGCGGTTCATTCGGGTGGGGGCAATTGGGATTTTATTCCTGTTCACAACAAATGTAGTGGGACTTGGAGTAACATTGTTAAGACGATGGCTAAGACTACCATTTCAGGCACCCTAATTCGTCATTTTTTCAAAGGTGTGGTTGGAAATGGAGAGTCCATTTCTTGCTGGTTAGACCCATGGTTTGGTTCGGCTCTCCTTAAAAACATTTGTCCTAACTTGTTCAATTTGGAGATCAAGAAGTGGTGTCGAGTGGCGGATAGACTTAAGGAAATGAGTTAATGTGGAGCTGGAAATCTGTCCCAAATACACCGGCTGATCTCGAGGAACTGTCTTTCCTCAAAGAAGCCCTGGGTACGGTAGTGCTGTCGGCGGCTCGTGACAGGTGGGAATGGCTCGGGGGGAAGTCCAAAGTGTTCACAGTGGGCTCGGTAAAGCGGCTTCTTTACGGTGTGTCACACCCCAACTGATGGCGGAATACATCGGGGCGAGACTTAGTGGTAGATTGTTCAAAGACTTCATGACACTAGATTTTGTGACAATATAGTTTAAAGATAGAATTTCATTTATTGTCTAAAAATAGAAATACAAGTAGTTCATATAACGAAAAATACAACAACAAGAATATGATAACTTGAACTAGAGTGAGTTTCTATGTCCAATCCTAAGTAGTTTTCTTGAATGTCCTACAATAAATATTTCCTGCAACATGTATAAAATATCCGTCAACACATAAAGCATTGGTGAGCATACTAGTTTTGACATACATACATAGTATAATAAAGTTTTGCTTATAGGCATATGCAAGAGAACCATACAAACGGCGACTAGCCACGAAGAATTTTGCTTAACATGACCCATGTAGGGGGCGGATAGCCAATCCTATAGCGCTATACATGCAAGGTGGGTTGTCAACTATATGAACATTTGTATGTTAGAGTAAATAATTCTACATAGCATAGCGTACAAGCATATAATAGACTTTAGATTGCGCATGATAGAATTTAGAATATGATAAGACTTTAGACTAAGCATAATAGATTGTAGAGTTTAAAATCGTTTGAGTTTTGATAGTGATACATGTTGAGCCCCAAAGAATAAAGGATAAAAGGGGGGACAAGTATGAACTCACCTTTGGGTGCGTTTTAGCAAGGTTCCAAAAGGATGAGTCTTGGGGGATTAGTTCCTTAGCCTTGGTTAACTAGAATTAGAAAAATAAAGAGTCTTAGGTTCGAGTTTAGAATAAAGATTCACGAGAGTCATGCAAGCCTTTTAGGCAAACCAAGCACAAATTGCCTTTAGGGCAATCCGGATGGTCATGAGATTAAGTTAGACCAAGCACAAAATCATCATAGATGATTCGGATGGTATAAGGTTAGGAATGTGAATCCATTTGATAGGTTCATGTCATAACCACTTCGTTTATGGAATAAACGTGGGTTTTGGACACGGGATTTTCCCTTTCTAGTGTGGATAAATCCGTAGCACAAGAAGGGTCAAGAGAGTTGGTAAGGTAGGGTGTAACCACAAACCTTCCAAAGATTAATAATAGGATAATAAGATAGAAGATTGAAAGTAAGTTTATAACAATACATAGTATAACCAATACCATAGCACAAATCCATCTTACATTAGATTGTTAGTAGACTTGGTTGGTTCCTTCACAACAAACATTCTTAGGACATAAAAACAATTCAGAAAAATAAACCCATTTGGGACCTGTTTTAGGTGTTCTACCCTTATCACACTTCTGTGGATAAACATGGGGAAGATCCTAGAGGTTTCTCCAAGGAGTTTTGGATAGAAAAGAGAAGGAAAAACATAAAAGAATTGAAGGTTTGAGCCTAAAAACTTACTGATGTGTTTTCAGAAAGTTTGCTCAAAAACCTTGAAGATTAGAGAGAGTTTTAAGGAGGGATGAGATGAACAATAGGTTAAGGTGTAGGGAGGTGGTGTATTTATAGGTGAGGTAAGGTGGTTGGATATTAATAGGAGTAATTAGGGTGGTTAGAAAGAAATTAGGTGAGGGTTAAGTTTAATTGTTATAAGGTGGAGATGGTTATTCATGCTGCTGTTGACCTCGAGTCAAAGAAAAGAAAAAAAAACGACATGAACCTTCACAATTGTGAATTTGTGATGTTGTATGTTGCAAAAGTCAAAGGAGTTAAATGACGTTCTTTTTTTTTTTTAACTAATAGTATTAATATTATAAATGTACATGTTTCTTTTAAAAAAATATAATTATATATATATATATATATATTAAGATTTTAACTAAATGAGTTTCTTGTTGTAGTGCCTAAATTGAATAGGGTAAAGTATAATGACGACTCGTCACGAATTGGTAGGAGTAACGTAAAAGAAACGAATAAAGGCGAACTTGGAATTTGTTAAATATAGAATTCAAAATACAAGAAAATTAAAAATCACGCGATGTTACAGTCTCCCATACTTTAGGAAATTTCGTCTCGAAATTTAATTAAGAGCCAACCTTTGGAAAAATAGGTAAGTGGTTTGATATGGGTTTAATAAGAACAAAACTTGTTAGTTTATTATGTTTAACGAATACGGTATCTAGTCACTCGTGCGACAATTAAGCTCCTAAAAAGGAGTACTTTTAAAGTTTTAACTCAAGGTTGTACGTAAAAATTTGAAAATTTAACCGACCCAAGCATTTTGTAAATAGGGAAATAAGGGGTACGTATAAGTAGGTTTGTATATGGAATTTATGCAGCAAGTTTTGGAAAAGTAAGTAAATATACAGTATAACATACATGAAATAGTAAAAAAAAAAAAAGTCTTGTGAAGGTGGGTACGTATACTGTGTATAAGAAATAGTAAGAATTTTAGGAAAGTAAGTATTTATACGGTATGAAATAGTGAAAATTGAAAGTAGGTAAGTATATTTGTATAACATATAGAAATTTTGGGAAAATAAGTATTTATGCGGTATAACGTATATGAAATAGTAGAATTCGTTAGCTTGTAAAATAGGTGTCTTTGGGTAATTGGGGGTGATAGTAAAAATGTGAGCATAATAAGTGACTAGATGTGGGAATGAGTAGTTTTTAGTAAAAGATATTTGGTTTGTACAAGGACGAAAATTTTATTAGAAAAAGAAAACTTTTAGAAGTGATTAAATAAACGAGAAATTAGACCATTTGAAAACGGCTTATTGGCGAAATAAATAGTAGTTATTTATTTTTTTGAAATCCAGTATATAATTAGTCAAGAAAATATAACAAAGTGAGAGACGAATCTTGTTTTAAGTGTATAAATGCTTTTAGAGGTTAAGGCCAGAGTTTACGGGACTTAGAACGAGATTTTTTTATAATGATAGGATTGCTGATTAAGCAAGGAAAGGCAAGAGGAAAGAAACGAAGTCGATGGAGATTACAAGTATAGGTTATTCATAGCAAGGATGATGTTGCATAGTAGAAAGTGTGGTTCAAAACAAGGTTATAATATGCATAGAAGATAAATAATGCAAGCGTAATTAGACTAGTAAACTATAACATAAACGGTATCGCAAAAGATAAATAACTTAAGTGTTGGTCAAAATTTAAACTTGACACCCAAAACTTCTCATGGCATGAATAACTCTATTTTTGGTAGTATGACAGGACATTTATGTATAGGATGTACCGGCGGCGTATCCACCATGCCGTTATCATACCTCATCCGTGTTGTTATTCAAGTCATGATAAGTTACACACACTGGGACTCGTTATGTTTTCCATTCGCCAAATTTTTGTAATTACGTGTGCACCCGTAATTAGTCCAATTGTCGTATGGTCCACATAATTTGTCTTAGTTATGTGTGGGTCGCTAGTGGACACAAAATACTTATACACAAAGGAAAAGACATTAAACTAAAGCATTAAACAGTTTTGATGTTGTAAACATAACAAATAACGTGACATGCAAACACATAATGAGAAAAGGCATTAAGCAAGTTTTGATGTTGTTAATTGTACGTGTTTTGGCGTAGATATATGGTTTAATGACATAGTGGTGTAGACTTGTGCTTATGCGGTTACGTTCAGATGATAAAATCAAACAAAAGAATGGACAGTTGGATTCCTAATGAAAACGCGCAAAATGTTTTGACTGTGGGCAACATAGAATTCGGGTTTATTACAAATTGAGTTTTATGGGTACGCGAGCAATTTTAGTTTTTCAAGACTAAGGGTCAAGTTTGATGGTAGAAGAATTTACTCCATTGGGTGTTAAAGAAAAAACAGATTTAATTTAAGTGGGGAAAATTTAGTGTAAAAGTTTTATCGAAGATGGTCGTTTGATTTATGAAAAAATCCATTTTATTAAGTGAGGAAAATAGCTTATTGACAATTTTAGTTTGGCGTTGTTGAATATTTTGACTCGTGATATGATTTCAAGAGAAAAGGTTTTGGGATTATAAAGAAGTAGGTTGTCTGATTTAGCGTGTTTTTGCTCATAAGTCCTATTTGCAAAAAAAAATTCTTTTGTTATGGACGACATTAGGCGTCCTGAAAACAAAATTTATTTTTAACACTTTTACCATTTAAAATCTCGTTTGTTATACCCACTTGACACACATTTGTTAGTGGTTTGAAGGTTGAAAGTGAGGATTTTATAGAAGAATATGCATCCTTTTAGAAATAGCAGGAAGAATTTTGTTCAAAATTTTTGAAAAAGATTGTGCACAAGGAGAAAAGGGTTTTGCGATGTTTGAATTTTGCCGATAAATTATGACTGTAAACTAGGATAACGATGGTATTTCATAATTCATAAAAGAAAATTTCACATCTGAATAATTTCTTGAAAACGTTACATAGGGAAATTCTTTTTTTTTTTTAAGAAAAGAAAAAATCAATCTTCTTTAGTGTGGTGAGTGGGTCTTCCAGCATCGTAGATCACCATGGCAAGTCTTGAGCATTGGCCGCGCCCATGGGTTGGGTCATTGCACTAGGAGCATATCCATCCATTGGCTTTAGTGAATAAGGTAGTGCTAGTAGGTTTTTCGGGTCGTGGTTTAGTGGTGTGGCGACATGTTTTGGCTAAATGACCATATGCATCACAGTTGTTGCATATGCGGCATTGTGTGTGAGTGGGATGGTGATATTTACAACTGTCGCATAGCGGAAAGGTTCCACGGTACTGCTTTTTGTTAGAATTCGGAGTCTTAGGAGTTGTCGAAGTGTGGTTTCGTTTGAGGTTTTTGTGTTTTCGGTTATCCTTTTTCGTTTGTTTGGTAGGGGTTATGGGTAGATGGTTTAGTATCTATATGGTTTGTGTTGTCCTAGATGGCATCGCCGGAGTTCGGGATTGGGTTTGTTGGTGTCTCTAGGTTAGGGAGAATCTTGACTAATTCCTGGGCAATAAGACTTGCCAGTTGGTTGAGATCGATGCTGTCGAGACGGGAGGACATCTAAGAGAATCATACATAGGAAAATTTGCATAAGCGTTTTTAAACAAGGTGACTTTTGAATTTAGGAAATAAGTTACTAGAATTTTGGTTAACAATGAAAAGCTTGTGTGTAAAATTAGATCGGTGAAATTGATGCAAATTTAGATAAACAAAGTACATAAGCTCAAGTTGTTCTCATAGACTTAGTATGCAAGTTCAAGTTACATGTATAGTATGCAAGTTTCACATTGTTCAATTTGCGTAACACGTATGTATAAGCAAGTATAGAGCACTTAGTTATCATAAAGGAGTTTTGATTTATGTTGGTTGTGATTATTAGTATTGTTTGGAGACTGCGAGAGTAGCTTGTAATGCGAGTCTTGAGATTGTAAGAGAGTAAGTAAATCAAATATATATTGAAAACATAACATGAAAACATAATTGAAAGTAGTATTAGCATAAAAAGAAAGGCTTGTTTTAAACAAAACAATTGGAGTGTTCCGGAACGGAACTAAGACTAACCAAAGTGATTCGAATTTACCTTTGAGTTTGGAAACATGCTTTGGCCTAATAGGTGGAAATACTCTCGCCGAATTTTCGGTTAACGGTTGTCACCCTTCCAGTTACTACATGTTCCTTGTCATTAGTAAATTTGAGACTTTGGCGAGATTTAAAAAAAAAATCATGGATTGAAACTAATCGCTAAGTTGCGGATTTCACTCCCATCTTAGCGAGGTTGTTTCTTGAGTGTGGTTTGTACACTTTGTCCAATGTGGTAAGAAAATTATTTCTAACCTTCAATTGGTAAGTGTCCACTAGATTGAGAATTGTGAAATTTCCACCAAGGTGAGGATATCACTCCTATCTTGGTGTAGTTTCAAAACACAAAGAATTTACGCGGATTGAAAGTTATCACCAAAGTGAGGGTTTCACGCCTATTTCGGTGATTTTATTTCGTTTTTGGTATACGAGCGTCTTCGAGTGTAGAGTAATCCACAAATAGGAAGGTAAATTTTAAAGCCCAAAAGAATGGAGTAGAAGCAAGATAGGGAGAACAAGTATATTAAGCATGATAAAAGGAATGGTAAAAAAAAGGTTCTTAACTATAGTCTAGGTCAAACATGGCAATTTTTCCTAAATCCCTATAGTCATGGCTCTGATACTAATCTGTCACACCCCAACTGATGGCGGAATACATTGGGGCGAGACTTAGTGGTAGATTGTTCAAAGACTTCATGACACTAGATTTTGTGACAATATAGTTTAAAGATAGAATTTCATTTATTGTCTAAAAATAGAAATACAAGTAGTTCATATAACGAAAAATACAACAACAAGAATATGATAACTTGAACTAGAGTGAGTTTCTATGTCCAATCCTAAGTAGTTTTCTTGAATGTCCTGCAATAAATATTTCCTGCAACATGTATAAAATATCCGTCAACACATAAAGCATTGGTGAGCATACTAGTTTTGACATACATACATAGTATAATAAAGTTTTGCTTATAGGCATATGCAAGAGAACCATACAAACGGCGACTAGCCACGAAGAATTTTGCTTAACATGACCCATGTAGGGGGCGGATAGCCAATCCTATAGCGCTATACATGCAAGGTGGGTTGTCAACTATATGAACATTTGTATGTTAGAGTAAATAATTCTACATAGCATAGCGTACAAGCATATAATAGACTTTAGATTGCGCATGATAGAATTTAGAATATGATAAGACTTTAGACTAAGCATAATAGATTGTAGAGTTTAAAATCGTTTGAGTTTTGATAGTGATACATGTTGAGCCCCAAAGAATAAAGGATAAAAGGGGGGACAAGTATGAACTCACCTTTGGGTGCGTTTTAGCAAGGTTCCAAAAGGATGAGTCTTGGGGGATTAGTTCCTTAGCCTTGGTTAACTAGAATTAGAAAAATAAAGAGTCTTAGGTTCGAGTTTAGAATAAAGATTCATGAGAGTCATGCAAGCCTTTTAGGCAAACCAAGCACAAATTGCCTTTAGGGCAATCCGGATGGTCATGAGATTAAGTTAGACCAAGCACAAAATCATCATAGATGATTCGGATGGTATAAGGTTAGGAATGTGAATCCATTTGATAGGTTCATGTCATAACCACTTCGTTTATGGAATAAACGTGGGTTTTGGACACGGGATTTTCCCTTTCTAGTGTGGATAAATCCGTAGCACAAGAAGGGTCAAGAGAGTTGGTAAGGTAGGGTGTAACCACAAACCTTCCAAAGATTAATAATAGGATAATAAGATAGAAGATTGAAAGTAAGTTTATAATAATACATAGTATAACCAATACCATAGCACAAATCCATCTAACATTAGATTGTTAGTAGACTTGGTTGGTTCCTTCACAATAAACATTCTTAGGACATAAAAACAATTCAGAAAAATAAACCCATTTGGGACCTGTTTTAGGTGTTCTACCCTTATCACACTTCTGTGGATAAACATGTGGTGTATTTATAGGTGAGGTAAGGTGGTTGGATATTAATAGGAGTAATTAGGGTGGTTAGAAAGAAATTAGGTGGGGGTTAAGTTTAATTGTTATGAGGTGGAGATGGTTATTCATGCTGCTGTTGACCTCGAGTCAAAGAAAAGAAAAAAAAAACAACGACATGAACCTTCACAATTGTGAATTTGTGATGTTGTATGTTGCAAAAGTCAAAGGAGTTAGATGACGTTCTTTTTTTTTTAACTAATAGTATTAATATTATAAATGTACATGTTTCTTTTAAAAAAATATAATTATATATATATATATATATATATATATATATTAAGATCTTAACTAAATGAGTTTCTTGTTGTAGTGTCTAAATTGAATAGGGTAAAGTATAATGACGACTCGTCACGAATTGGTAGGAGTAACGTAAAAGAAACGAATAAAGGCGAACTTGGAATTTGTTAAATATAGAATTCAAAATACAAGAAAATTAAAAATCACGCGATGTTACACGGTGGGTGCGATTTTAGTAATAATTATGTGTTGGAATGGTGTAAATGGATCCCGAAAAATGTAATGTTTTTGCGTGGAGGGCGGAAATGGGGAGGCTTCCTACTGCGTCGCCTCTTCGCCGAAGAAATATCAATGTAGAAGACGTGTCATGTCCGCTTTGTAATTGTGGGGAGGAATCGGTTGAGCACCTTTTTACATCTTACATCTTTGCTTCGACTCTTTGGCTTAGTGCGTGGTGCAAGGTTCAAAGGTTTTTTGTTTTCTCGGCCCGTGACCTTTTCGAGTTTCACTATCATTCGAGCTTGAGTGGCACCAAGAAGTCTATGCTTCATGGATCATTATCATTGCTCGTTGGTGTATTTGGAGAGCGGGGAACAGTTTCGTTTTAGAAGACAAGCCGGTGCGTATAGAGGACATTATTAGGGATGCTAAGACGGTGGGTTTCCTTTGGGCTTGTCATAGATCAAAGATTAAACCCCTTTCTTGGGGTGATTGGTGTAATTTTTCTTTCATGTAGAGTTCTTGTTTGTATAGTCTCGTGTGTGTCGCCCCGTCTTGGGGTTTTGGCGTTTCGTTAATGGAGTTGACCTTTAAAAAAAAAAAGATTGAATTACTAGGAAAAAAACATGGGTTTAAAATGTACATAAATTTGAAAAAGTGGGAGGAGGTCGAAAGACAGGTACCAAACTATAAGTACCAGTTTTGAAAAATTAAAACAAACTTGTCGTATGGCGGTGACGTGTAACGCAAGTATGTTGCAAAATGTCTCTGAGGTACATCGATACTATTTTTCTTAATTCTTAATGTATCTCAATTGCTCTCCTGTCTCTAGCTTCCTTTGTGAACGATATGGCTTCTTGAATGATTGAATGAAGGATATGAAAGAAGGCCTGTTAAGCTGGTTAATTACAAACATGCCATCGTACTGTTCAAATCAGTGGGCAATTAATATATAGTTAATTACCGTAGAATCAATTAAATTTTATCAAAAATTTAAATAAAATCTGGGATGGGGATTGGTTCCAAATTTGCAATTACAAAGTTACTAGAGTCAAGAGTGGAAGGTTAAGGGTTTGTATCTCGGTAATACCGTCATTAAAAAAAATTCAAATAAATTTAATGGGTTAGCTAAATTTATAATATGCAAACTAAATTCATAGGTTAACTTGTATTAAAAAAGTGTACTATTGAGTAACAATAAGTAATTTAGTCCCATATTTACCAACAAAAAATTAATCCCATATTTACTTCAGTATTTGAAAATCAACTATTCAACCAACTCACAAACAAGAATCATAAATAAAAAATGACTATCTCAAAAAAAAAAAAAAAACATTTGTATAGCATTCGGTTGTACGTTTGTGCGATTTATATGAACGGTCGATTAATTACCCTCTCCACAATCGATTTTTGCGACTGAAGTACATTTGTGATTGAATGTACCATCTCGAATTTTCCATCTCAACGTTAGAAAAACTGCAACCGCACGGGTACCTATTTCAACCTTTTCTATATAAAACCACAACCAATTTTACAACTAAACTTTGCTTTATCTTACTTTACTCGAATACAATACAACCCATAACCGGTTAAACAATTAGTTAGCTACATCATCCATCCAATCAAATCATTTTACGACTAAATTTTTGTTTCAATTTTTAGGGGCTAAACTTGTCAAAAGAAAGAATCTTTAGGGTTGATTGTTTAAAAAAAATAATTGGAAAGAAATCGTCATATAGGAGTCACGTTCGTGAGCACACCGACCTTTTCGGTCTTCATTTAGGCTATATATATTCCTATACTCATCATTTGATCACTTGATTCATTTACCGGAAAACACTGAAACCCTAAAAAAAACTTTTGAAGAAAACTACGGTGGCAGCAGCACCAGCAACCGACGAGTTCGAGTTACACGTTTTTTGTGATTATTGTAATCGTGATCAAGGTACGTAATTCTCTTATTCAGAATATATAATTAATGAATGATTTTTTATTGGAAATGCTTTCATGTTGATGGGTTGTGTAAATATGGTATAATAGAAATGTGCCTTAACGTGTATAGATTATTATGTAGATCATCGTTCATTTTTTTGAAAGGATGTAGATCGATCGTTGTTCATGACTATATTATTTTGAATTTTTGTATATTTTCATATGAAATGACTACAAATCTTGTCGTCTTGATGTGCATTGTGTAAGTGAATTAAGAATTCGTAGGAAACAAAAATTTAAAATTTTGTTTCTTGATTCGAGTCGTAGATAAAGAAATGGGTAAAGAAGATACATGAAAATAAGCAACATAGGTGTAAGTTGTGGGTTGTGACTAAGGCATGGTTCAAAAGAAAAAAAGGTTTCATAACTCATAGGTCAACAGTTACAATAATTGGCTTAAAAAGTAGAGTCCAGTGCTATTTTATGTCTAGATCATTTGTACTTATGTTTAGAACATATGTTAGAGGGTGTTTGGGATTGCGTTTTGAATCTGATTTTTAGATTATTGCGTTTTGAAAACGCAGATAATCAGTTTTTAGTGTTTGGATTGCGTTTTGAAAACGCAGATAATCAGTTTTTTAGGCTACCAAAACGCAATAATCTATAAGCCGCTACACCCCTGCTTTTCCAAAACGCATAATCCGTTTTGAATAATCAAATCCCAAACACCCCCTTAGCAAATCTTAATGAATAGATATTTTATTTTTTATTTCCACAGTTTCCCTTTGCGATTCAAAAGGGATAGCGGCACAGCTTGTTGCTCGCTAACCTACTATCTAGATGTAATTTATTGATTTCTTTATCATGACGAAAAAAAATTAACAGTAAATAAGTTTATTCTCATTTTATATATATGTATTGATTTCCCATCTTAAAATGTTACCTATACAACTAATTCTCATGTGTGTATATCACAAATAGTTTATCTAGTTAGAAGTTAGCATAGTAGTCACATCTTGATAGGTACATAGAACCAATTACTTGGCATTTTGCACAAAAAAAGTTGTACCATGCAAAATCAATCATACTTTTTAGTGTAAACTTTGTTTTGAAAATTTATACCTATGCATCTTGGCATGCTTAACCCTTCTTTTTGCTATCCTTTGTCTCGTAAACATGTGAACACCTAAAAGTCAATCAAATTTTAATTAGTGTGACTCAATGATCACTTTTGTCTCCTTGACTAATATTTCAATTATATATGTCTAAATCAACTACCACTACAATAAACAGGACCAATAGCAGCGACGCCAACTCGCCGTTATAGTTGTCCAAATTTCTTGTAGTGTACAAACAACCTTTTGGTCATGTCTTAAACACTTGAGAATGGATTTGAGTTTATTTGTTTATTTTCAACACAACCATTTGGTTCATATTTCACCAAAAATGACTTTTATCACTTTGTTGATTATCTTTTATTATGTTAAAAACATTTATGGGTGTATATTTGATCATTTTAGATCATTGTTGATCAAATCACCTCACCACCATTTTAATCAAATTTAGCAAAAAATGTATATTTTTTTAGAATATTGTTATTCTTGCAATGTAACATTGGATTATTCTCCATTTCAATTCAAGCGGTGATTTTAATAAAATTTTGTCAATTAGTGGTGATTATAACATAATTTCACACAAACTTCCTTTTTATATCTAAATCAGTCAAATTTCACCACATCTTATATATATGTCTAAATTTTTGGTAATAAATTTTTGTCAATTCCTTTCCATATCCAAACCAGTCAAATTTCACCAAGAACTTATGTGTATAAACTATTTGGTATGTTATAAAATAAAAACCAAACATAGCCTGCAAGTTCTAATCAATATGTAGATGCCTAAAATATGATTTATCTTTTTATTCCATGTAAAAAACCCATTATAATTGATATATCTAAAGATGGTAAAGGGGTTGGTATAGAGCTTAAGAAATGATTTTCCTGTTGACTCCAATCACTTGATGATTGAACATTAAGCATAGATCACTGACTCAATCTTCAATTTCAGTGGATCTCTAAAGCTTTTTTTTATTTTTTTTATTTTTTTTATTTTTTATAATACACCCAATAATTGTTGTATTATTATAACTTGTGTGAGTACCGGTCTTCTTTATGAAGTTACATCAAGAGTTGTGGAGTTTTCTGGAATAGGAAAAATTCAATACCGTAAATTCATTTATTTGACTCCTAATTTGACATTGAGGACATTTCGGTCCAGCTAATTACAACAATGTAATAAAGTCACACCAACACAATTTAAATAAGTTTATCGCTTATAAGCAGTATTATACTATTTTCATTATAATAAATACATAAATAATTTTGAGTGTTATAAATGGAAGATGTCAAATGGACAGTGATACTCGTGGTTTGGTTTGAAACAATATAGACTAGACCTGGCAATTTCAACCCATCTAGTTGAGTTTGGGTTGTTTTGGATTTAAAATTTAACCTTGTGGGTTAAAATGGGTTTAGTATAATTTTCAAGGGGGTTAGGATGGGTAATTTTAATTCTAGGAAATAAGTAAGTGGGTCAGGATGGGTATGTCAAAAAAAATAAATGGGTCAGGATGGGTATTTTTAGATAATCATATACAAATTTGAATTAAAACTCACCCAACACCAAAAGTGTTGGTGCCTCATAGAAATCAATGCCACTAAAAACAAAAAATTATATCTTTTGAATTTGTTGATGACCCAATCGGTTTGAAATCGTTCGGGTTGAAACGGTCCAGGTTGCAAACGGGATCGGTCGGGTCAAAACGGTCTGGGTCGCTACCGGGCCCGGCCGGGTCGATACGGGACGGGTCAGGTTGAAACGGTCTGGGTTGTTACCGGCCCCAGTCGGGTCGAAACGGTCCGGGTCGTTACCGGGCCCGGTCGGGTTGAAACGGGACGGGCCGCAACCGGTCCCGTCGGGTCAAAACGGCCTGGGTCGTTACAGGGCCCGACCAGGTCAAAACGGTCCGGGTCGCTGCCGGGCCCGGCCGGGTCGAAACAATCCGGGTCGCTACGGGATGGGTCAGGTTGAAACGGTCAGGGTCGTTACCGGGCCCGGTCGGGTCGAAACGGTCAGGGTCGTTACCGGGCCCGGCCGGGTCGAAACGGTCCGGTTCGCTACCGGGCCCGGGCCAGTCGAAACGGTCCGGGTTGTTACCTGGCCCGGCCCGGTCGAAACAATCCGGGTCGCTACGGGACGGGTCAGGTCGAAACGGTCTGGGCCGTTACCGGGCCTAGTCGGGTCGAAACGGTCCGGGTCGGTACCGGGCCCGGTCGGGTCGAAACGGTTCGGGTCGCTACCAGGTCCGGCCCGGTCGAAACAATCCGGGTCGCTACGGGACGGGTCAGGTCGAAACGGTCTGGGCCGTTACCGGGCCTGGTCGGGTCGAAACGGTCCGGGTCGCTACCGGGCCCGGCCGGGTCGAAACGGTTCGGGTCGCTACCAGGCCCGGCCCGGTCGAAACAATCCGGGTCGCTACGGGACGGGTCAGGTCGAAACGGTCTGGGTCGTTACCAGGCCTGGTCGAAACGGTCCGGGTCGCTACCGGCCCCGGTCGGGTCGAAACGGTCCGGGTCGCTACCGGTCCCGGCCGGGTCGAAACGGTACGGGTCGCTACCGGTCCCGGCCGGGTCGAAACGGTCCGGGTCGCTACCGGGCCCGACCCGGTCGAAACGGTCCGGATCGCTACCGGGCCCGTCCCGGTCGAAACGGTCCGGGTCGCTACCGGGCCCAGCCCGGTCGAAACGGTCCGGGTCTCTACGGGACGGGTCAGGTTGAAACGGTCCGAGTCTCTACGGGACGGGTCAGGTTGAAACGGTCTAGGTCGTTACCGGTCTTGTCGGGTCAAAACGGTCTGGGACGCTACCGGTCTTGTCGGGTCGAAACGGTCTGGTTCTTTACCGAGCCCGACCGGGTTGAAACGGTTCGGCTCGCTACCGGGCCCGGCCGGGTCGAAACGGGACGGGTCAGGTTGAAACGGCCGGGTCGAAACGGTCTGGGTCGCTACGGGACGGGTCAGATCGAAACAGTTCTGGTCGCTACCCGGCCTGGCCGGGTCGTAACGGTCCGGGTTATTTTCCAGCCCGATAGGGTCGAACCGGTCCGGTTCAAAATGAAATACTTCAGATCCCCTAAAATTTTATATTTAAGTTTATTTTTGTTTTTGTTTTTTTTTAATTTTTTTTATTTACTTTTTAAATTTTTTATTGCTATTTTAATTTTTTTAAAAAATTTTAATTTATTTTAATGTGAACCTATCTTAATCCAAACCATCCATACCCAAACCCATCCGTACCCAAACCCATCCTGACCCAACCCATCCTAACCCATTTTTTTAATCTACCCATCTTGACCCATACCCATCCTAACCCAAACCCATCCTGACCCAACAACCAAACCCACCCAACCTACCCATTTTGCCACCCATAATATAGACCATCTAAACTGGTTATCACTTGGGTTTTGGTAGATTTTCTTAAAAGGATTTTGATAGGTCTAGAAACTCTCAAACAGTATCAATCGGTTTGGTTTATGGATTATACTTCAAATTAGTCGAAAAAACCACACTGCAGTACTATATGGTTATGTGGTATGTAACTTCTTAGAGTATGGGGAGTGGGGCATGGAAACAAGCGTGAAAGCCCCCTTCAAGCCCCCTAGACCGCCCCCATGGCGTGGCCCCAAGGTCGGGGGATCTTCACTAGCGTGGGGCGGGTCTTGCTTTATTATTATTGGCTGCCTTTTTTAAGCTTATACACACAAGCTTTTCAAAACTCACGCCCCCTTTTTAAGCCCATTCACTCCCTTTATTTTTTGAACACTTGATTTGTAGATCCCATATGTGTCACGTGGCATCTCATGCCCCCTTTTCAGGCCCCTCACTCCCCATAGTCTTACAGTCTACTTTAGCCTTTATTTTTCGTAAGTCGATTGACTTAGGGCACATGGGGTGGTAAGCAATTTATCACACCCATCACATCTAATCATCTTGTGCCACCTCATTCCATCATATTCAATCACATTTCATCACTTAACCCATGTAGTGGTATTCACAATTACCACTAAAACCATCACACCCAATCACCTTATGACACCTCATTTCAACACATCATTATTTTTTATAATAAAAGTGGGACCACAAGTTTTGTTTTTTCCCCACTTTTTCTCCACCATTTTAGGCTTTTCTCTGAGATGGCCCACCACCAGCTTTCACAATCAACTTTTTGGCCGTGATGTATATCACGTTATGGAAGCATCGCGACCGTGATAGCTCAGTAGGAGTGGTGTTTCGCGGTATCATAGTCATCACGGGATGGCCATCACAGACCACCCCATCCACCTTTATATGTAATAATTTGCTTAACAAGACAATACATGTCTTTTAATGTTTAATTGTTGGAGCATATCTTTTAATACTTTTGAACCATTAGTAATCATTTGGTTAGATCTAACTACAATCATCAATGCTCTTTGGTTTTTGTTTAAAATGATTAAAACCGTTACAAACGGTTTCACTCATCGTTAAATTTAAAAATCATCAAAACTAGATCATAAGCACACGTAGCGGAGGCAAAGGAAGAAGTAGTACGAGCAAAGGTAATAATACATTTTATGTAATTTCAAAATTTTCAACCACCACTGCCAAAATAATTATCTCATATCAACTCAAAAAAAAAAAAAAAAAATCATTTACTCACTCAATTATTTTTTTTTTAAAGTTACTAAAGTTTTGAATCTTGATTCTCTTTTTGTTGTTTCAAGTAACTCTTTTTGAGTAACTGTTAGCGTGAAGACCACTCCCAAAAAAAAGAAAAAAAGAAACGTAAACTAGATACGTGTCAGTTTGTTACTGGCGTTGACGTTGACCTTAATAATAATAATATTATTAATAGAAAACTCGGAGTGTTTGTTACTACTTTTCTTCGTTACATGCAATGAAGAGTTTCGGAAGGTACAAAGCAAATTCTACTCATTTATAAACCTTAATCTCAACCTTTGTAATCTTGCAGTTAACCCATTCGTCTCTTTAATCATTCAAGATTTTACTCATCTCTTCAAGTTTTCGTCTTGTAAGTTCTTTACCCTCTTTTTATTATTTTTTTTAATTTTTTTTATAAACCACATTCATGCATGATCACTCTGTTTTCTTTAACAATTGTTCGGTTTACATAATCTGTTTTGATTATATGATCTTTTATCTTTTTTGATTTCTTGTTGTGAATAAACTCTATTTGTTTTATTTATGACTTTAATTTCGTCTGTTATAGATTAGTGCGGTTGTTTTATTATTATAATATTATTTCAGGATATCTACGTAGTTTACAGGGTTTGATCAGGTTTATCTTTTGATTTTTTTATTCAATTATGGTTCTTGATCTTTACTTTTGTGTTTACTTTATTTATTTCTACCTTTTGGGTAATTGTTATTATTATTATTATTATTATTATTATTATTATTTTTGTGGTAATGTTTTGATGTGTGATTAACTGCTTGTAATCATATTAGTCATTAATTGGTTTATTACACTCATACTGTGTTAACTCAAAACAATAGGCTTAATTCGATGGAGCCAAAAGAGGAAGTTCACAGTGATGGATCATATGAAATGGTGAATGCAGAGGTACAGGTTTGATTAAATGATTTATTCTTTTTGTTATATAACCTTTGTTAGTTTAGGTGATTTAAGTTTTTTATTATGTTTTGTCTTGTTTGTATGATTCTACAAAGTAAAGACCAGAGGAATTGGTTTAAATTATTGACATTTAAATCTATGTTTCATTTCAGGATCAATCCGATGACAGCTCGTTTGAGCTGCTATGTTCTGAAGTGTCCGAAACGCTTGTTTTGAGCGGCGATGAGGGCTTGTACAACTTTACTGGTTCTGAGGATAACCCTTCTGATGAAGAAATAAAATCTTTACCTTCTGATCCCACAGAAGGACGAGACGTGGGATCCGATAAGGATACCAATCCTGATTTAGAAGTGCAACCAGTTCTTGATAGGGTCAATAAGGTAGCCGTCTATCCCTTGCTTTTCATATCTTTTTTGTTTATAATAATCGCTTGATATAAAGTTTTGTGAAATAATCTGGCTTCGAATGTGTCCCTTTCTAAGCGAATTTGTGAAATGATCATACTATGTAAGTTCTCATTTGTTTCAGTAACAAATTAATTACAGGGTAAAAAGCGCGACTTGATGACCATGCTTAATGGGATGCCGAATAATGATTTGTTTGATTACCCTGCTCATATCAAGTTAAAAGATGACATAAAAGAGGTGGCAAAGAATCACATCATCCGTTACCTTCCTGCCAAATCATTATTCAAATGCAGACAGGTCTCTAAAGAATGGAATAAATGGATATCTTCCCCATTTTTCGTGCACACGCAAAGCCAGTACTTCAGAAACACCTCTGGCTTTTTCCAAAATTCACGGTTCGCAGCTGTTCGTTTCATCTCACTCGATGATTCGGCTTATGGGGTTCCATACCCTTCTCTAGATTTCCTTCCAAAGCACGTTTCTGTCAAAAGCTCTTGCAATGGCTTGGTTTTATGCCAAGCTTTAGATGATGAAGACGTGTTCTACGTCTGTAACCCTGCGAATAAACAGTTTGCCACTCTCTGCACTTCTAACTCTTTCCATGGAGTTGACCCAAAATTTGTGCTTGCTTTTGAACCTTCTTCTCTCGACTTTGAACCCCATTATCGAGTTATTTGTCTGTACTCCATTCCTTATGAGGAGCTACCCATGGTGTATTTTGACATATATGATTCAGAAACAACCTTATGGACGCAATCTGGTATGATCTGCCCTGATTTTAGTGCATCAGACGTAACAAGTGACGCCATTTTTGTCAATGGAGTTGCTTACTGGGAAACTAGGGGTGGCGGGCTATTAGCGTTTGATGTGAAGAACGAGATCTATAGTGTTCAAAAGGTTCCATTTGATGAAGGTGGTGCATTGACAAACATCAAAGGAGAAGTCTGTTATGTCAGGGGAAGATATAATCATGCCATGAAATCATGCATGTTGGATGTTTATGGTGACGGTGTCATGTCCTTGAAAAACACCATTAGGATTCCTGTTGATGATATTGAAGACGGCGAGTTTGTTGATTGCACAGTTTTGGCTAACTCTTGTGAGGATGTTGTCGCCGTGATAGTGAAGGTGTCGCAACTGCAGAAGTGTATTTACACATATCATGTGAAAGATGAGAAGGTTCACGGGCCGGTGTTTTTCAGTCACTGTGAGAAGTTGATTCCTTATGTTAACAGCCTCGTTTCTATATTTGGTTAGTAGTCGTCGTCGTCTTCATCGTCGTGGACGCCTATTTGACTGTGTTAACAGCCTCATTTCTCTAGGTGGTTATTAATCATCATCATCATCATGGTCAGAGTCTATATTTGACAATGTTTTTTTTTTTTCTAAGTGGTGATTTGTGTACATACCATACTACTGGACTACTTTGGGATGATGTTTTTGTTCATTTGACATATGGTTTTGCTCTCTTTTGTTGACTGTGGGAATCTTTTTAATATTAGTACAGATGTTTTTGTGAGCTTTATGGGGAAACCAGGGCCTGATTTAATAAAATCAAACTTGCATTAGCGTGCAAAAAACAGTTACGTTTAAACCGTATATACGTGATGCTTGTTTATCTTTTAACTTCTAAATTCTGTCAAAATGAGATATTATTATGTCATTGTTAAAATGAAATGGGTTAAACGGGTCAACCCACAAACGTGTCGAACTGTCGATCCAACCTGATGTCGGATCAATTTGAAATGGCCCCCGACTCGTTTAAGCTAGACACAACTTGTGAATCATGTTGGTTGTACAACTTGTGAATCATGTTGCTAGTATAACATCAACTGAAGAAAGTGATAATTCGAAATCAAAATGAAACAGATAGATCTAACGGATTCTTGTGATACATAAACACCACACAAGAACACAATTAGGGCAAACCAAACGAGAATCAAGATACAGATACACCACTTGACTCTACTAATCTAGGCGTCAAGAACACCATTCAAGATGCCACTCTTGAATTAGCATGGAATCAATTAACCTAAGAAAACTCATTCATAAACTCACACTAACTTCTCATTCATTCTGCCAACTAGTGCATGGAGATCATTGGATGGAGTGGTAATTAACCTGGGCATGAAATCTTAACCTCTGCTCCAAATGATCCAACCGTAACCCAAGAGCTGATGGATGATCCACCCGCTTCAAATGACCCGAATATGCTAAGTGAACCATTGGAAACCAAACGCCTAAGTTGTTAAAAACGGTAACAATTTATTCCCCGGTAGACGGTAGTCATGGCTATCAGGAGGATAGTGATAGGAAATGAAACACGCAACAGATAGATAATTTGAAAATAAAATGAAAACGGATAGATCTAACGGATTCTTGTGATACAGAAACACCACACAAGAACACGATAGGGCGAACTAAACGAGAATCAAGATACAGATACACCACTTGACTCTAATTTAGACTCCAAGAACACCATCCAAGATGCCACTCTTGAACTAGCATGGAAACAATTAATCAACCTCAAAATCCATTGAGATAAATTAACCAAAAGAGAAAAATTCTCATTCATAAACTCAAAACACACTGTCCACTTTCATTAAACTTGAGATACATATAGATGGAAAAGAAACTACCCACTTAAGCATATATTTAGGAAACTAATAACTGACTTCAAAGAAAATAAAAATAAACACAAACTAATAAAGAAATAAAATAACATTGCTAATTTAGTAACTTGGGAACGTGGGATGCGTGGAGTGATCATCTAAGTCTTCCAAAGATCATACTGAATTAAGTTGACCACATATGCTTCATAAGGGTCGCTTCGCGGGTCGGGTGGTTTGATTTACCCGGTCCGTTAAGGTTTGGCTATCAGATAGTATGTTCTCAAGACATGGTCAAAGTTTGTGCAACATCATAGCAAGTGATGGTGATATAAACACAAATACAACAGACGCAAATAAGAATACTAAATGTTATTTGAATAGAGGATTGTGTTTGTTGAGAATCTTTACGCCCACTTACGGTGTGCGCATATAATGTAATATATGTGTGGCCCTCGGGGGGCAAAAGTAAAGTTGCACTAGTTTTAACGTTATTTTACTAATTTCGTGAAAATAACGTTAAAAACGACGGACGGTTAATCATGCATCATGTGGTGGCGTTGATAGTCAAAAGACAAAGGGGTACATGCATCGATCGGGTTTGTCCCAATTGCTAAGTGTTCTGTGTCTTATGTCCAAGGCTTGATACCAAACCACATCGAGCCGGGGGTCTCACTGGAAGCAGTCTCTCTATTCTTAGGGGTAGAGGTAAGGCTGTCTACATCTTACCCTCCTCAGACCCTACCTTAGCTTTGCTATAGGTGGGATTAACTGAGTATGATGATGATGATGATGATGATGATGATGATGTTTGTTGAGAATCTTGATAACTGAAATTTGTGCCTTGTCCTTTGTATACATATGTTTCGAATACTAAATGTGTCTGCACTTCTGAACCGTCACAATGCTTCTGTCCCCTTGTTTGTAGGCCTTGATGTTTGAGTTGGTTGTATCATTTTTATATCATTCATCATGTCCCCTTGTAAGTTTCTGGTTTCTTATTTCTACATGGCTTTCCTGACTATATGTTTCATGCTGGATGCTCAAGATTTATGTTATCTTGATTGCTGTTAACAAGGTTCGTCATGGAAATACATCAATGTATTCCAAATAGTTTGGAGACTGGAGATTATGGTCAAGAGGATGAAGATTGAGGCCGCGGTTAGATTGCCACACCATTTGTTATCACTGTCATTTTGGGTCGTGTGGTGAACTTAAATTGATGCCTGTCTGGATGTCTGGTTTTTTATTTATTTATTATTATTATTATTATTTTTTTGATGATTTGCTTGTTCTTTAATTACTTAATGTTGTCTTTTTTACACATGACTGTTTTCTATAATCTATTTTCTGTGTATTGCTTCCAATTTTACTTTTGGCATACCTGCAGTTTTATCTTTCTGCGGTGCTCATGTAGATTTAAAACGCCTCAGCGAGAAGCAAGTTTGCTGGACATTTAACTTCTTTAAAATAATCGTTACATTATGTTAAACAAGCCACTATAACAGTGCTCTGTCCAGTCTGATATTAAATTGCTTCAAGTCATATTTATATTTTTTGACCGCCTAACTTACCCATCTTTTAATCCTATTTCCAAGATTACATATTCTCACCATTGTGAGAATTGACCCAGCAATCACTATGCGAGAGACTTTTCTTCACATCTTGATATCTATCACTAGGCTGCTGCAAGCTCTATGGTTATGGTATTGCACATTGTGTGTCGTCTTATTATTCTTCACACATTGATACCATTAAGCTACAAGCTTTTTGGTATCATACATCATGTAAAGAGAGATCTGTTAGCTCGAAAATGGGAAGAGCATCTAAGAAGGTACTTTAAAGCATCAGCTTTCTTAGAGGTTGGTGGTTCAAATTCACCCCGATCTGATGCCCTTATATCTATGTCGTGTACTCGTGTCGCCATCAAATTATCTTTATTTTTGTTGATCTGAAGAACAAAAGTCACTCGACATAATTTTAGCGTATAAAAGCTGATATGTCAAGAAAAAGGTATTAGATAAAATTCCATTACCTTAAAGCCTCTACCTATATGACGACAAGTTCTCTACCTATGCTTGTCGTCTATGTTCATTTAACTGTTACTTTTCTCCTAAATTTTAAATTCGTCAAAATAAGATTACAAGAGAGTCAAGTGGGTTCTATGACCATATTTATCTATTCACATTCAAGAAATACTTTACTTTGTATCAAAATGGCATCTATCGAGTGTATTAAGCTATTTGGCCAGCCATTTGCGACGGGTTGTAGAGCAACCAGGAGTTATAGTTTAGGCTTCAGACCTCTTTTGACTTTAGTATTTACTTTGTATTGATTTAGACTTTGTAAGCTCGAAGTTTTTGTTTCTTTTCGTGCTTTGCTTGTTTAACTATTTCTTTTGAACTTATTGGTAGTTTAATGGTGAGGTAAGTTCTTATGTCATTTTGTTACAAAGTAAAGCATTTAAACAAGATAAAGGACCAATAATATTCGTTTAAAGGTGGATGTTATTAAACGGAACTAAGTATGACACGTTTTTAAGGGAATGGGTCTTTAATCTTTATGATGTTTAAATTAATAGACGGGAATATTGAAAAAGAAAGTTTATGACATTTTGTTCATAATGTGATTTTCTATATTGTGGCAGAGATTATCACAACCTCCTAGAAGGAGATTTTCTAGCCACTCTTTAATAGCCAGACTATGTTGTCTTAACCGGTTTCACGCTGACGCGAGAGGGCCGGCCCACAAGCGAGTTGAGGCTGCGCATAAGGGGCACTAAGGCTTCCACCCGGAAAATTTCCCGCCACCTGCCATTTGACAGATGTTGCACCCTCCACAAGAGACAAGCCTCTCTGGAATAAATGCACGGTAGTAGAAAACTGGGGGGCCATCAGAATCGAACCTGGCACCTACAAGTAGGCTAGTTTTGACCATCACTTGATGAGTCCCTCAAATGCTTAATCTCATCAATAGCAAAAGTTAAGTATTGGTCTGAGGAGGGTAAGATGTAGATAACCTTACCTCTACCACGTGGGAATAGAGAGACTGCTTCCGGTGAGACCCTCGGCTTAATAGTGGATTTGTATCAAGTCTTAGACATAAGACACGTAACAGTTAGCAGTCAGGACAAACCCGATTGGTGCATGTACCCCCTTGTCTTTTGGCTATCAACGTCACCACTTGATGCATGATTAACCGCTCGTCCTTTTTAACGTTATTTTCACGAAATGGGTAAAGTAACGTTAAAATTAGTGCAATTTTACTTTTGTCCCTCAAGGGCCACACACACACACACACACACACATATATATATATATATATATATATATATATATATATATATATATATTATATACGCACAACCGTAAGCGGTGCTGAATATAGCATAACTTAGACCCTTCGGTGTGGAGCCGACATGGGGTGGGCATGCCCATGCCGCCCCGGGCAACACCGGCCCCCTTAGCCTCGGCACGGCATGAGCGGCAGAGGGATGACTTTGGTGCCGGGCCATCATCTCCAATAATATTAATTGTTTTATTATTTTTAATAATTCTGGCCAATGAGGAGGCCCGTCAACATAGTGCACACCACCCCCTTGGAGGCCCGTCATGAAGATGCTATAAACAAAGTGGTTTTTGTATTGAAATTGTGTGTTGTGTACAATGATTTACATTACAATATATAAGGAATACAAGTTGAATGAAAAGCTACAAAGTAAATACAAAGGCATGAATCATGGGCATAAGTCATGGGCAAGTATCATGGGGTCAATAATCTTGACTTGACTTAGTCAATAATCTTGACTTGACTAGGTAAATGAGAGGAGAATAATCTTCAATTATTGATTGCTTGATTTATGTTGTTAATACACCCCCGCAAGATGGAGGATCCGTTGGAGACTCTAATCTTGGACCGAAAATATAGGAAGGGTACACGTGCAAGCGGTTTGGTGAGCACATCCGCGAGTTGATCCTTAGAGCTGACATGAAGAACTTTGAGTTGCCCGGAATTGACTTGTTCCCGCACAAAGTGATAGTCTAGAGCGATGTGTTTCATGCCGGAATGGTAAACAGTATTTGCGCATACATAAGTAGCTCCGGTGTTGTCACGGTAAAGCGATGGGGTGCTCTTAATTGGGAGCCCGAGCTCATCAAGTAAATTTTTAACCCATGAGAGTTCAGCCGCAGCATTTGCGAGTGCTTTGTACTCAGCTTCGGTAGATGATCTAGAGACAGTTTTTTGTCTAGTAAATTTCCAAGAGATGATATTGGACCCAAGATATAGGAGATATGCTGTAGTTGACCATCCCCCATCATTAATACCGCCCCAGTCTGAGTTCGAAAAAGCCTGCAAGTTTAGGTTAGTATTGCGTTTCAAGAACAACCCATGATGGACCGTTCCTTTAAAATAACGAAGTACCCGTTTGAGAGCTTGCCAGTCTGATTATTTAGGTGAGTGCCTGAATTGAGATAATTTATTGACGGCAAAGGAGATGCCGGGACGTGTGAAGGCAGGATACTGCAAAGTGCCTACAAGTTGGCGGTAGGGAGTGGGACCGACTGGGGGAGTGGAGTCAAAGGAAGAAAGAGAGTCGGAAGTTCTTAAAGGAGTGAGAACCTCTTTTGCACCATCCATTTTAAAGGTGGTAAGAATATCTTGAATGTGGCGATGTTGGGAAAGAAATAGACCATGAGGCGTAGGAATGACTTCGATTCCTAGAAAATGATGGAGAGGGCCTAAGTCTTTGATAGAGAATTAGTTGCTTAGGGCTTGAACAAAGGAATCCATAAATGGATTGTGATTGCCGGTGAGGACAATGTCGTCAACGTACACAAGGAGGTAGCAAGTGATGTTGTTGAGATTGTATACAAAGAGAGGGGGGACAGAAATGCATTTTTTAAAGCCAAAACGAGTGAGAAAGTTGGTTAGTTTGATGTACCAAGCACGTGGTGCTTGCTTAAGCCCATAGAGGGATTTTTTGAGCTTGCAAATGTGACGTGGGAATTCCGTATTGGTGAAGCCGGGAGGTTGCACCGTAAAGACATCTTCGTGAAGAGTCCCATGAAGAAACGCATTATTAACGTCTAGTTGACGAAAAGACCATCCTTTTGAAAGAGCAATAGAGAGAACGGTGCAAATGGTAACGGGTTTAGTAACGGGACTAAATGTTTCATGATAGTCTTTTCTATATTGTTGGTGAAACCCTTTGGCAACTAGACGGGCTTTGTACTTGTCAATCGTGCCGTCGGGTTTGCGTTTGATTCGGAATGCCCATTTGCAACCAATGGGAGTTTGGGTTGTGTGAGGGACAAGTTCCCAAGTGTTGTTATGAAGGAGGGCATTATACTCAAGGTCCATGGCATGGCACAAATCCGGATCTTTCAAGGCTTGAGTATAAGTGGATGGTTCAAGATAAACGGGTAGAGGGTGAATAGTGGTAGAGTTGATAAAGTTGGGGTTGTAATACTTTGAGTTGGGTTTTGGTTGTCGACGAGGTGGTTGAGGGTTATGTGGAGGCGAGTTCGTGGGATCACCGGATGTGTTGGATGAAGACATTGGTGAAGTAGGGTCGATGGAGTGGGAATGGATTAGGGTAGGGGTGGTGCTATCGGGTGGAGTCAGTGGGCCAGTTGGTGAGGGTGTCTCGGTGGGCTGGGGTGTAGGGCCTGTTGTGTAGGAGGTTGGGTTGTTTGGGCCTGTTTTATGTGTAGGAGGTAGAGGAGGTGGGCCGTGGGTTTGTGGAGGGATAGGGGTTTGGGCTTCGGGTGATGTGGGTTGTGGAGTAGGGGTTGGATGATACAAGATGTTTGGGTCTGGAGTGGGTTGGTTAGAAGAGGTGGTTGATTGGGCCGATTGGTATGTGGATAGGAACATAGTTGTCAAAGCGCCTAGGCGCACTTAAGGCGCACAGGCCGAGCCCGGAGCCTAGGGGCAAGGCGCATAAAAAACGAGGGCTTTTTATAATTAGGCGCATAGTATAAAATACATTTTTTAGGGATTTTAGAGATGTTTTAAGCTTGTTTAGGGCCACTTTAGGATGTTTTAGGGTTGTTTATGACTTGTTCATGACTCATTTAGGATGTTTTAGAGGTTTATGCAACTTTTAGCCTAAATTTGGCCGGAAATCAGCCTGAAAACAGCCCTGATAGTGCGCCTCAGTGCCTAGGCGCGCCTAGGCGCACACCTAGGCGCGCTTTTAACAACTATGGATAGGAAGGAGTCAAATGACATGTGTTTGGGTTGGGGGTTGGTGATTTGAGATGGAAAAATATGTGGGATAAATTCAACGTGGCGATAGTGGTTTAGTTTGTGACTAGTAGGGTCATAGCATTTGAATGCCGATTTGGAGGATGAGTACCCAAGAAATATGCACGCCGTTGAATGGGAGTGGAGTTTGGAAGTAGCATAGGGTCGTAACCATGGGTAGCAAAGACAACCAAACGATTTGAGTTTGGAATAAGTAGTAGCGGTTTTGAACAACATATCGTTGGGAGATTTGTTGTTAAGGATGAGTGTCGGAAAACGATTGATTAGGTGGGTTGCGGTTTGAAAGGCATGGGACCAAAAATGTTGTGGTAAGTGGGAGTAGTGGAGTAATGCGAGGCTGGTTTCCACAACGTGTCGGTGACATCGTTCGGCAATACCGTTTTGTTCTGGTGTGTGAGGTGGTGTTGTGTAATGGGAGATACTTTTATAGGCAAGATAAGGTAAAAGACCCACATATTCACCCCATTATCAGTGAACAATGCAACAATGTTGGTTTTGAAAACAAATTTCAACAAGAGATTTCAATTGTGGAAAAAGAATTTTGACATCGGATTTTTGTTTGGTTGGGTATAACCAAATGTATTTGGAAAAATAGTCAACAAAAATGACATAGTATTTAAAGCCATCAATTAACGTTTTTACGGGACTCCATACGTCGGAGTAGAGAAGTTGTAGAGGTTGATTGACAACAAAAGAGTTTTTGCCAAAAGGTAGTTTGTGGCTTTTATTTATGAAACATGAAGTACAATGAAAAGACTCATGGGTCACCTTATTAAAACAAAGTCCCAATTTAGAAATTAAAGACTTGAACATTTGAAACGATGGATGTCCAAGTATGTGGTGCCACATGAGAAGGGAGTTTGTTTGGGTGTTGTTGACTTGAGGAGACAATGAGATTGGTCCATAGTAGACATCATTGATGTTCACTCCCCGCATGAGACGCGCCCCCGTGCGTAGATCCTTGACAAAAAAAATGATAGGGAAAAAATTCAACGGAAACACGATTAGTACGACAAACTTTGGCAACGGAAATAAGATTATTTCGAAGATTAGGAGCAATTAAAATGTTTTTTAAAAGAAGTGGACGAGATTTTGTTGGAATAGTTGTTTGAGCAATATGAGTTATAGGGAGAGTTTTACCATCACCTAGCACAATCTTATCGGGTCCTCCGTATTCGGAAAGAACGGGAAATTGTTGGTTATTGTTCGCGGTGTTGTTGGACGCACCGGTGTCCCACATCCAAGATGGAGTTGTAGCCGTTGGGTGAGGGGTGGTGTAGTTAACCACCGGGGTGTTGGTATTTTGAGGTGAGACATTGTGTTCTCGTAGGAAGCGACTAAGTTTGCGACAATCATTAGTGGCATGTCCGGGAATGTTACAATAGTAGCAATAGGTGTTATTGTTGCGAGTCGGGTGAGTAATGGTATTGGTAGTTCGAGGTGGCCCTTGGTTTCGGGTTGTGGTGGCGGTAATGTGGGTGATTTGTTTGGCCATGGTGAATCGAAAGAAGAAAAAAAAAGAAGCAAAATGCGGACAAAGGTGTCTGTCGAGTAGGTTGAGATCGAAGATGGCTCAAGGGAGCTTTTCGGCTCTTGATACCATATAAACAAAGTGGTTTTTGTATTGAAATTGTGTGTTGTGTACAATGATTTACATTACAATATATAGGGAATACAAATTGAATGAAAAGCTAAAAAGTAAATACAAAGGCATGAATCATGGGCATGAGTCATGGGCAAGTATCATGAGGTCAATAATCTTGACTTGACTAGGTAAATGAGAGGAGAGTAATATTCAATTATTGATTGTTTGGTTTATGTTGTTAATAGATGCCACTCCCCCACTCCTACGTGGCGCCTACGTGTAGGTCCATCACGAAAATGTCACCCCCTTCCACACCCAAAGGTATTACTGTGTTTCTAAGTTCAGGCATAAAGAATTGTGGCAAAGTTCTATTATTTACTATAGTAAAAAATATTCATGTAGGGAAAACAAGGATCGATAGCTTCTAACCTTGGACGATAAGTTGATACCGATAGTTTCACTAATTAATCAAGTTCTAATCAGATGCATACGCAGTCAAGAATAAAATGGAATTCTCTACACGATCCAACCTGTTACAATGATTCGAACATAAAAAGTTATAAGAACAGTTCCAGACTATGTTACCATCACCATCCTTGAACAGGCCATCGACTGTTTGGATCTGGTCGCCAAGATGAAGATCGTCCAGTCCTCTCTGTCGAACGCTGCTGTGTGTCATGGGAATCACCAGCAGCAGCTTTCTTCAACGAGAATACTTTAGTAACGAACCGCCAAACTCTATGCCTTCTGTGGCGGTCATGACTGTTAACATATGTAACATCATCAACAAAACGCATTGAATGAGATAGTTTCTGGTAGGTAGTGAATCTGCCAGAACCTATCTCCGATGATGCGAGCCGAGAGGTGTTGGATCTGTTGAACATGTTCCTGTCGAACGAGAACGATCTGGTTCCATCAAACCTGAAGCTCCTGCTGATCAAATCATCCATTTGCTTTGATCTCTTTTGGTGGTCAGGTTAATGGTATTAAGTAAATAGCTTTATAAATGGTTGTTGTTTGCGTGTACTTGTAGTACAAAATGTATTTATTGGATGTTGGTATATTTATAATCATGATACATGTCCATGAAATGTATTATTAATTTATTACAATGATTTGTAACATATAATAAGTTAGAGAAACTAATATAATAAGTTAACAACAAAAATGGCTAGCGACCACCGTATGCAACTTAAGTGCCCTTGTCCTAACTCCTAAATAGATTCCTTTACCGTTGACTTTTAAATAGTTTAGTATAATAATTAACCGTTGACTCTTAAAATCGTTTAATATAATATGAGTGGACGGTTCACTATCAAATGGTTTATAAGTGTAACGGTATCAAAGAGTATATTAAAGAAGTTCATTTTCATATGGTTAAGGATTTTAGTCTCATACTCTCATGGCAACATTGTTGTAGATCAAGAAGCGGGTATAGTTGATGCGTGAGTTAGCCGATAAAAATTGAACGCTTGAATATGATCTTTTATTGTTAATAGGTTTTAATTAACAAATCCGAGACAATTTTTTGATGCATTTCCTGATGTACCTTATTTTTAAAGTGAATAGTTTAGGAGATTTTTTTTATAATTACTATCGTGATATTTCAAAAGAAAAAAAAAATTCTTAGACTATGCATAGCGGGTTAACAAAAAAAATGCAAAAGCAATTGTCACGTAGGCAATGGGGTACTATCCCATCCTTTCACAAGGTTGCGGTGGTGATGGCGCTCCGTGAGGCCAGGAAGCCTATTCTTTCCTTTGTCAACATCCCCCCCCCCCCCCCGGGTCTCATGACAACATTGGTGTAGATCAAGAAATAGGTATAGTTGATGTGTGAGTTAGCCGATAAAAATTGAACGCTTGAATATGATCTTTTATTGTTAATAGGTTTTAATTAACAAGTCCGAAGGACAATTTTTGGATGCATTTCCTGATGTACCTTATTTTTAAAGTGAAAAGTTTAGGAGATTTTTTTTATAATTACTATCATATATTTCAAAAGAAAAAAAAAATCTTAGAATATGCATAGTGGGTTAACTAAAAAGATGCAAAAACAATTGTCATGTAGGTAATGTAACGGGGTTTTCAAAAAAAAAAAAATCTTAGACTATGCATAATGGGTTAACTAAAAAATGCAAAAGCAATTGTCACGTAAGCAATGGGGTACTATCCCACCCTTTCACAAGGTTGCGGTGGTGATGTCGCTCCGTAAGGCCAGGAAGCCTATTCTTTCCTTTGTCAGCATCCCCCCCTCCCCCCCAAACGGCTAAGAGCCCTCAACAGCTCAACGTCGGTTAAGGACTTGACGAAGATGGTGATGGCACCCGCATTTCAGTGATTGGAGCCTCGCTTGGTTGAGGTGGCAACACACTCACGCCTACTACGTGTAGTCTTACAATCTATCAATGATAAATGAATCAATGGAACCTTTTTGTCGTTGTGTAAATTAGACAAAGAAGAAGCGAAGTCAAAACATATTTTCCGTGTAGAGAAGCAGCCCACGTGTACGTGCTGTTGGTTGTTTGCTATTAAATTTTTTTTACTCAAATATTTTTCATTCACAATAATAGCTACCAGCAGACACGTGGACAACGAGCTATACCGTCACCTCTTTCTGTATCGCAAACTTAAGTCTACTAAGCACAAAACCTTGCCCCTGGAGCCGAAGTATTGATATGAATAATCTGTTGGACCCTGGTCAGGAAACAGATAGCTTCTGGTGTCAGGGAGCCAAAAGTATCGAAAGCCAAGGGGACGAAAACGTGTTGGTTATATTCACAAGCTTTAACATGTTTTCCACCTTCCTCAATTCAGCCATTCTCATTGCCTGTCCAGCCACAAACCCCTTGTCTCGTAAACCCGCTAAAGGGGACATCCCCGTGAGGTCAACACAATCATGTTTTCCCCCATCCCGGCCAAAGACAAGCAAATCTACTGGGCGCAGAGTAGATCTCCCTTCCGCAGGGTGCGTAAGAAAATTCACAGGAGCCTCCTTCTAGGTCGAAATCCTAGCTCGCCTTAAAATGTCCTATAAAACATCTCGCATCCAGTCATGTCAGTATTTGAAACCGAATATTATTCTCAATGGTATAAGAGCTTAAGGGGTTGGTTGTCCACCATCTTTCCCCATTGTCCGACCTTTCTTTCTATTCGTATCCCTCTCATTCTGCCCCGTAGGCACTTGTACACATATATAGAATTATAGATTATACCCCGGGAGCGTCTCGGGTTGAGAAAATTTAATATGATACATCAATTTTACATATGAAATACACTGATGTATAACTCTAATATTAATATCTAACCTAAAACAAATTAACAATGTACAACTCCAATGCTAACACCTAACCTAAAAGAATGTAAAAACTTTAATGTAACTTTAATATTAACACCTATCCTAAAGACTAAACAAATGTACAACTCTAACATACTAATATTGATACCTAACTTAAAACAACGTATAACTCTATTAACCTATTCGGCTCTGGTTGAAAAAAATTCATATTTACTGATTTAAACATAATTAGTGACTTGTCTATACATGATTAATGATTTACCTAAACACTTTGTGTTTTTTTTTCTTGTATGAATAAAACCCCACAAAAAAAATTCTCCGTTTTTTATATAGCACTATGGTACTCGTTGGAAAGATAATAAAACGCTCGTTAATTTGGTGTAATTATTTTCTTTAAAAAATCTCGTATATTAAAGACATTAACGTTTAAAAATTATGGGAGGAAACATGAAGGTGAAAAATCCAATTTTGTTTTTATATTATTTTTTTCCTAAAATATCTCAATGCCACATAGGATAACACATGGCACACTTAAGGAAGAGAATGTCTCTTTGAGTGTCATGTCATTAAAATGGCTTTGGTTTATTATATGTATAGATAGATAGTCTATTAATTCTTATCATGTTGTCGCCGTGCCGTAACAGTTGAAGCACATGTTACCATAGCTTTGCCTACATGCCTCTCGTCGCAGCCACTATGGCTTTTAGATCCATCGCCACTGTTTGCTTCTACAAAGTTTTCCTACTATTTACATTTTTTTTAAGAGAAAATTGCTCGAATGGTCCCTGTGGTTTGCACTTTTTTCACCTATAGTCCCCAAGTTTTCAAAATTACAACCATAGTCCCGAAACAGTGCAAAACAGTGAATTTTTTAACTCGGATAGTCCCTGGAGGATAACTGAGGTTAAATAATCCAGTTAAGTGAGTGCGAAATTACAAAACTACCCTTACTTTAATAAAAAATAATATAACACTAGTGGGTCCCACACTTCATCTTCTTCACCTTATCACCTCCACAAACCACCACCACACTTCATCTTCCCCACTTCCCCACTTCATCTTCTTCACCTCATCACCTCCATAGGATGGTTTTGAGAAAACCATTACCCACCTCTTTATAAAACCCCCAAACCAACACTCCCTTTCATTTTTGTCTGCACAAAAACCACCCTAACACCCTCTCTCTCTCATATCTCACGAATACACACACACACACACACATTTACTGTAAACAAAGGGAGAGAAGGAGAACTAGAGAAATAAGGCGCAGAGATATAGAGAAAGAAATCGAAGAAGGAAGGGGACGGCGGTGGTCGTGGGGATGGCGGGTCACGGTGGTGACGGCGGTTGTTGTACAAATCAGACCGGATCTGATTAAGAAGGTAAAACCCCCAATTAGCTCATCCTCTTCCTTTGAATTTACCTCGATGTGGTTATTGGTGTAGATTAGTGGCTCTTGATGAAGATAATGATGGTCATGGTGGCTACGGTGGAAGGTTGTGATGGTTCGTTGTCGTACAGTGGTGGTTGACAGGAGGTAATGCTCGAGGTGGGTCCACGATGGTGATTTTGGGTGGTTACAGGGATTGTTGTGGTTATTGTTATCATGTGGAGATGATGTAGAAGGTTCGGGTCAAAAGGTGGGTTATAACCGGGTTAGTCAAGAGGTCGGGTTCAAGGAAATGGGTCAAAGAGAAGGGTCAAGCCATGGTCAACAAAAGTGGGGAAGATGGGTGGTGGTGGTTTATGGAGGTGATGAGGTGAAGAAGATGAAGTGGGAAAGATGAAGTGTGGGACCCACTAGTGTTATATTATTTTTTATTAAAGTAAGGGTAGTTTTGTAATTTCACACCCACTTAACTGGATTATTTAACCTCAGTTATCTCCAGGGACTATCCGAGTTAAAAAATTTCACTGTTTCGCACTGTTTCGGGACTATGGCTGTAATTTTGAAAACTTGGGGACTATAGGTGAAAAAAGTGCAAACCACAGGGACCATTCGAGCAATTTTCTCTTTTTTAAAAAAATTTTTTTCTTAAGATTGTATATTCTTCATTGTTTTCCGCTCCAATCTGAGCGTTCGATTTGATTTCCTACTGCTATGATTTTCTCTAGCTCCGATTGTGGATGAGTACTAGATAAAATAAATAAATTAGGGGTTTATTGCAACACACTACAAGAAAAGAGGGCAATAGCGGCGACCCGCCTAAGTGTCGCCGCTATTGCTCCAGTTACTTGTAGTGACATCTTTACCATAGTTAGGACTCGCAGATATGATTTGATTATGTTTCCTCATAATTATGTTCATTGTATCCCCATATGGCCATATATAATTTATAAATAATGTATACACCATGAAATTTCTGGTTTATACAACACTAATCAACCCACCCATACATGGGTAAATGATTACAAACTAACACGTCTAGCAAATATCAACCCGTTATATAATATCCTCACGCGCTTAAGAAAGTAACAGACTCGGCTTGTAGCAACGAAACCCGGTTGGAGGTAAGACGCTACAAGGTAGAACAGTTAATTGTCATCTAATGCCCCAAAGTCGCAAAAGAGCGTTTTCATTTCATAACCATATAGAACATTACAAGGCTACGGACGGTCACAAAATAGAGAACTACTAATAACTCTTAACTTTTCAAAAAGAAACATTTGGTTGTGCTAAAAGCAGAACGACACGAAGCTTACTGTACAACAAAGCCGGTAGTGATTTAGAGTTCACTTGAGTAAAGGCACTCATCAACAAGTTGCCTAAGGTTAGGATTCTCCATTGCAGCCACAATTCTTTCCTTGTCATTCAACTGCTTGTTAACTGCAAACATATTTTTTGTAATTTAAATAAATATTGTCAAATAAGATTATATAAACTGTATTAATCAAATAATAAATTAATTTATTAATAAAATGACTTGAGACTTGAGAGGTTTTGTGTATTAAATTTACACTTTAGAACACATCTAGTGCGAATCGACAAAAAAAAAATTATGAAACTTTATCTTATATTAGAATTAGTGTATGATTTTACCTGCGTCTTCATCTGCATGAGATCCAGGGGCTACTTTGATGTCTACCTGTAATATTCAGCATCAATTATGTAAGTAAGACTAACAATGATAGGCCGTATCAACGAAAATAAGGTGATCAAAAAGACAACCTAAAATCATCCCTAGTAAATGCAATGTTAGACTTGCATAATGAAAGATATCCTATTAAAATCATCCTAAGACCAAATGTTGAGATGGCTGACCTTAAAATGTGGAGGGAAACAATCCTTGAGTTTGATTCTAAGGCATAGACCAATGACTGTTGCCATACTGCAGTGCTGAATGGTTGGGGTGAATGTTATCCTAATGCAGAACAGTGAAGCATCAAAATCTATAATAAATTGTCAGATAACGTGCTAAAAGAACGAGGGAGGGTCGCAAGAACAAAACAATTGACTGAATAAACAGCGAGTACAAAATTCGCAGAGCTAGGATATAAAGCATCCGATTATCATACACAAAATGTAAACCAACAAACTTTTGGTGCTGAATGAATTTTATATTTCATACGCAATTTACTTATCTATACAAGATACTGTTAACCATTGCCGGTAGGACTAGGACTATAGCGTAATAATAATTTTTCATAATTTGTGTAAATATATATTTAGCTACAACTATGAGATGATTGTATAATACCAAGCAACCATAATTTGGTTGTTAACCATAGCCCTAAGGGTCATCATTGGGTGAATGTGGGTTGATTTGTACACCATTGAAAGCGAGGTAAACGACACTAAAAGACAATATGAAAAACCTATGATACTCCATCAAATACATGTGGTATTGTGGTGTACATAGAGGGGTGGACCAACGGGTCAAAGGGGTCCGCACCGCAGTTCATCGCTTTTTGTTTATAAAACCAGATTTTTCTTAAAGTACACGAGCAATGTTTTCATAACCGGACCAAACATCGAACTGGAACCACCACCGTGTCAACGGTCCTACCGATTAGATGAGCCAGCCAAGAAACCCTTCAAAAACCAAGGAAAAAAAGGGTCCAACCGTCCAACCATTAAAAACCCGGTCTGACCGCCTGGTTTTCCGGTCCAACCCCCGGTCGGACGGTCCAACCACCGGTCAGATGTCCAGGACTCCAGGCGGTCCAACCCATCAACCCAAACCGGTCCGGGTTTCACAACATTAACACGAGTTTAACCCAGCTCGCATTTGCCAACTTAGTCAAGGATCATTGGCAAATAAATATTACTTTTTAACGGAAGATATTACTCATACGCTACTTTACACCAATATTCCTAAACTACTTCTTTGCCCAGGTTTAAACCTAACACCTCCCCTCTAAAAAAATACCTCTCTACAAGTGAGTCAATGATCACTTGGGAATAAGAACAAAATCTTCCCTATCAGACGTGTTTTAAACCCGTGAGGGGCGGGCACTTGAGGGTGTGTCGGCTGTGAAAGCGAACAATATCCAGTACGGTGTTTGGGCTGTTACACTCTACCAAGTGCAAGGGCACAACTCTTAAGGGGCGGGGAGGGGCGGCCGACCCCCCCAAATTTTCGCCTCTCAGAAGTTCCGATTATATAGTATTCGTATAGAAATTTTTTGGTATATACGGTATCGACCCCCCGAAACTAGTGATTTCCGACCCCCGGTGACTTCCGACCCCTAAGTTTCGGGTCAAGCTTCGCTACTAACCAGGTGGGCTACCCCACATTGCCTCTACCAGTTAAGTTAGCCTAATATTAAGAAAAATTGCTTAAATTATTAAAATAGAAGCTCCGCCCCATGATTGAATTCCAATAATGGATCCAGCACTTTACACGGCTTACCATCTTAATTCTAAACCACCAAAATTATTTTATTCAATCATACACACTAACCACTATAAAAAACATATTAAATTCCATAAAATACTCACAAAAAACAATGCACCTAAAATACCAATAATATCCATCAACCACACCATCTTAAACTTCCAAAATCAACATCATAAGCAACAGAAAAAAAATAATAATAATAATAATAAACTCACAGTATCCTTCCAAGCTTCTCATCGACAGTGATCGACTCTTCCGACAGAACACTCAACTGTTCTAACGAGTAGGGATGCTCTGGATCTCTAATGTCCCTCACAATATGTACCCATCTAAAGTCAAAGATCACAATTACCTTACTACCCTTTTACTAAAATTAATAACACAAACCAAGAAAACAAGACAAACTTAAAAGGATATCATAGATGTCAAGAGGGTCAACGGCTTCATGATGAACATGATCTGGTCGAATGATTCGATCTTTCTTTTCACGAACAACTGGGTTTGCGTTTATTAAACCCAGAGTCATTGCTGGTTGAATGAAGAGAGTTGGTTTGTTTGTTGGTGTGTGAGAAGAAGGAAGGAAGGATGAGTGGTTTTAAGTATTTTAATAAGTTGCAGTATTAAGTGTTTGGAAAGAAACTGGGTACTTGTGCCCACAGATAATAAAAGCCACTTGTTGTTATTGTTAATCGTTTTCTAAAAGCGGGAATACTTTACTAAAAAGTAAAAACACCTTTTGACACTCGCTTGACACATGCCCTTGGTTGCAACCACTAACCAAGTGTTTCTCTAATAAAAGCAACCAGCAAAAAATTCGTACCTAAAGCCTAAACTGGCGCAACTAAAATGTAAAATGAATTTTTCAGTTAATTTTAACCAATCATGCACTGTCACACCATTTCACTGATTTACTTCACTAAAACACTTTTTTGTAGGCAGCACTTAACTAATTCACTTCACTTAAATCTTTATTTTTTTTATTATTTTTTTAAAGAAACATTAATTAAACATATTATTAAACTAAATAAAATAAAATTACATAATATTCCATAAAATAACATCAATACATGACATCAAACCATTATTTAATAACGTAAATAAATAGTAGAAACACGGCTATATTATAAAACGTCCTCTCATAGCTCTCAAAACCTAGACCCTCGGGTAGTTATCATTGTGTATGTTTCGGTATTGGTTACGGGCTTCTTCAATCAATTCATCTTCGTTTAACCCCGGATTAGCGTCCATCACATTAACGAATAATTGTTGAAATACTGCGCACTTCGACTTTAAGGATACAAACTTTCCATATATCACGTCCGTTGAATGATTGTTCTCACCCATTTGTTCATTGAATCTTGTGACAACCGCTTTCCAAAAACTCTGCGTTCGCTCGGGTCTTTGCTCTTGAATAGCAATATAGCTATTCACCAAGGCGAGTTCATCCTCCAAGTTCCAGATTGGTTGTCGCACATGGTTTAGCGGGGGCGGGATTGGATTTGGATTTGGGTTTTGGTTTGCCATTTGCGATCAACTTGAAGATGATCAATTGATAAAAATTGGATTTGGTTTTATACTAAATTAACGGTCAAAAAATTGTTACCGTTTTATATTAAATTCATTCAAACGGTCAAAAAAGTAATAAACTAAATACTAAAAATCGACCGTTGCAATTATTATTAATGGTTACCAGCACGGTAACAGGAACCAGAAAACGGTTCACGGGACCCCTACCAGCACGGGTGGCGACGGTGTTACCGTGCTGGTAGTGGGGTACCCGTGCCGAATTCTGGCAGCGCCCCGTCCACCCTAAGGTTTGGGTACTTTTTTGTCCTTATCTTCAGCGTAGTGGTTGTGACATTCGGTGAAGACCCAGCTCGGGATTTAATTTGGGTTCGAGTCTAACATGGGCGAGGGTTCTACCCATTTCGGGGGTTCCCGCGTATCTGGGGTCTGCTCAGCTAGGCGTATCTCGATCGGGGTAATTTCGCCAGTACTCTGGTTTGGAGGGTTTTGTTAGCCATTTAAAAAAAGGTTTCGGTACTTTTGTTAGATCTATCCAAAAAGTTTTTTTTTTCTCTCAACTAAACCACTTAGGGGCTGTTTGGTTGATTAAGTGTCGAATCATTAAGATGGTCTAAATGATTAAGAGGCTCTGAATGGTTAAGAGCTGAATCATTCAACATCCCTTATTAGCTTAATGGTTCAGCACTTAATCATTCCATTCAGATGCTGAAACAAACAGTCTGAATGCTAAATGATTCAGACCTGAATGGTTAAGAGGCTGATTAAGAGGCTACCAAACAGCCCCTTAGATTTCATAAAAGTTGTCTGATTCATCCATTTCTCTAACACCGTAAAAAATTCACGTTAAATAAGAAATATTTTGGTTGGATCTAACAAAAGAACAAACCTGAGAGATGATTTTGGCATTTACCTTTTTTTGTTGTTTTTTTTTCCTTCTTTTTTTTCGAGTAAATTTACATTTTCGTCATTCTGATTTTACCATTTTCGTCATTCTGATTTTACCATTTTTGCCACTTTCATCCAAAAAAATTTTTTAACACATCTGAGTCCCTATGGTTTTAAACTTTTATTGTTTTGATCCACTTTATTAACCCAATAATAATAAACTCGGTTTGGGCTTGTACTCGGTGATCTACCATGGATTGAGTACTCAGCCTAATCGAGGGAGTACTTGGTGGTCAAATCGACCTATGCGGGGAGTACTCGGAGTACTCAGCCAACTCGGCTATACTTGGCGACCAACCCTAGAGCGAGTACTCGAGGAGTAATTGGTCAACTCGACCTTGTTTTGCAACACCGCAGTTAAACAAGGGTAGTTTTGTCTATTTATACATCTTATAAAAAGATAAAAACAAAAACATTTTTAAGTACGAACTGTCCACTCCCAACAACACCCACCTTCTCTCTTTCGTTAGCTACAACCAACATCCGTTGTCTTCTTCTCCAGCGAGATTTCGATTACAACTGTCACACCCCGAATTTCCTTGAGGGTTGATCTCTTTAATACTACGCAGCGGAATATATACTTCTAAGACTCTTTGAACTCCAAACGCCATTTCTAAACTCTAAGGTTTCCAGTTTCAAGATGTTTGCCTATTCCAACCATGCCATTGCCAAAATCTAAACCTGAAAGACATACTTAAAGACATCAATATAAAGTTGGTGAGTTCATGGTTTTATATTTGTACTTTGTAAACCCATATTCAATAACGTGATTTCTTCCCATTAATCACCAACCTGAACCATCCTGTTCAATAATGAGATTTCTTCTCATAGTATAAAATGTATATAAAAGCAAAAGTAGTAAAACAAAAACGTTCGATGCCAACATGTTTTTATAAAATAAAAAGCGATTGTCGCATTTACAGGTTTTAAAGAAATTACTCATATTTCTTAGCTTTTAAAAACAAAAGGTGTATGATTACCGTATTACTAGATTAGAATCAAGTAGGGTTGCAAATTCTACAAGCATGATGTATCCAAAGGCTTTTAATCAATCCATAACTTTGTTTCCCAGGGTGTCGTTCTTATCCAAGAGGGACTTGCTGATGTTTATGTTCATTTTTCAATCAGATCCCATGACCATCAATACAATACCTTGATCATGAAAACGGGGGAGTCAACCCGATAGTACTACAACATAAACAATGGCCTTTTCTGAAGGCTAATGATTAAAATGTGCTGGGAGTGTGAGTGGCAACTTGTTGGTTGACACTGGTGTCACGAAAGAATCGTAGCCACCGGTGCACAAACCAGAGGGCATCAATTATTCTGTATTTCTAGTTTTATTCATCATACCCGCATGTTAATCCTTTTATAACAAAATCTGTATAATCCAATATAATTTATCTCTTTTTAATGCCAATTTGTATAATCCAATACAAATTATCCCTTTTTGTACCAATCTGTACAATCCATTACAAAAAAAAATCCCTTTTTATACCAATCTGTATAATTCAATGCAATTTATTCCCTTTTATACCAATCTGTATAATCAAATCTTTGTTACGTTTTATAGTAAACAGGTTTTCATAAAACAAGTATGTCTTCCACCCCGAAAACAGTTATAAAACAGTAAAAAGTGGGGGCATGAACTCACCTGGGTATTCCTGCTAAGTTAGCTATCAATGCTTGAATCATTAATCACTCTTTTGTGTCCTAATTACTAGCAAAGACACTTTAAAATCTAACACGAAAAGCCTATTATCCAACTATCTATATTCGTATGTACGAATCCGAGTCTAGAAAGTGGTGTGACTCAGAAAAGATTTACGTTTTTCACCAAATCACATTAACCAAAGATTTTAGCTATATGTCCATACACATATTAACATAGTAAAATCTATCACATAGATTCACATAATCTATCCAATTTATCCACATATACCAAATACACCGCTTTAACGCCTAGTAAGACATTTTTCTAGCACTTTCATCACATGCAAGTTCCCAATACCACATATCAACTTGTGTACATTATATTAACTTAATTCCCATCCTAGGATCTGCATATAGATCACAAAACAGGACCAAATTTCCTGTTCTAAATCAGCCTCATAATCTAGCATTTACGTGTCTCAAAAACCACATTTTGGCGACTTCTAACACATAGTTTTGCACTGTAAGCGTTTGTTAACAGGGCAAACCTATTATATATCCTAAATGATGACTTTTATACACATTTTAACACTAATCAAGTTATTTTACATAAGACCTGAAAATGAATACTTTTAACTCATATTAGTCGAAAACGTGCATTTTCGCGCATCTTTTGCAAAGATAATTAGGTTTTTGCATTAGGACATTCATCAACCCTTAATGATACATTATTTTCCTTCAAAATAAACCTCAAAAACATGCTCATTATCAGATTCATAAAAACCTACTTAACAAGTTCATTTTACACAAAGTATCCACTTTTTAGTTACTAGTCATCAATTAGAACCCATCAATAGTCATTAATCGCCTATTACTTGAATCCTAACATGATTTTAAATCCAATTAATCTTTTACATCAGATCTGTACTAAAACATAAATAGATCTTCCATGCAATCATATTTCCATCAAAACAGTCAACACTCATGTTCATATCCATCATCTAAACCTCATTTTAACTATCAAACCTAAAACCCCTTAACTATTTTGACCAAATAGTCAAAATAATAATAATAATAATAATAATAATAATAATAATAATAATCAGATCTAAACTCATTAAAAATCATCTTGCATGTATCATCCATCACTTAATCTAAGCATCTATCAATCAACACAAACAATCTTACATACATATACATATATACGACACATGCACACACACTTTTCACACCTTTTTCCATTTCTATTGTTTATTTTATGAAATCTTTTAACAAAACCCATTTTGTTTGGTGAAAGGCTTGAGAAATCAAAATCAAAATAGAAATCTAAACAATATTTCATAAGGATTCTCACCTTTGAAGATCATACGATAAAAAGATGGGTTTTGATGCTTCCTACACTTTCTTTCTCTAAAATCTTGTGTTTTCTTGAAGGATTATTGCTCCAAATCATAAAATAAGGTTGAAACAACAAGGATCCAGCCATGAATCTTGAGGTATAGTGTTTAAAACAAGAGAATATGAGAGAGAGAGAGAGAGAGAGAGAGAGAGAGAGAGAGAGAGATACGGTTGGGAAGATGAAGGAAATGGAAGGTTTGATGTGAACTGTAAATGGGAAATGGTGTATTTAAAGACACTAGTCTTGTGTGATTGGTTCTTGTGGGTGGTGCACATGCAAAGTGCAGGTTTTTGTCTCCAAATTTCGAAAATGGGGAGGGTAGGTATAAGACCATGCGTAGTGGGGGGCTTTATATATAAAGCCCCCCTTTCTAATTGGTCCACGTGGCAGCTGAGTCAGCATGGAGAGATAAAGTGAAAAAGGGGTGTAGTGGTGGGGGTATTTGTAAACCGGCGCCATTAATATAACGCCAAAACCATTTTTGTAAAAATAGAGCCCCCATGTAATGGTGTTGGGGGCTCCATTTTTTGATTTTTTGCAAAAGTGGCGCCCCATTACAGGGGGTCTAAGGGTTGGGTAATTTTTATTATAACATGGGTATTTTAGGTGATTTAGGGGTATAAAATTTATAAAAATTCACCCTAAACTAATTTGTTATTACCCAATAAATCATGAATCATTATTACCCACTAAACCTTATAATTTTTAGTGCCTAACCAATATATTAGGTGTTCGACTCTTCACTAGTTCGAAAATTGCCGGCTAAAAGCGCACATACGCGCTATACCAAGCATTGCGCGATAAAAACCTCAAATCAACGTTCTTATATGTTTCGACTAAATTTTCACCTATAGAATACTATTTTATGATATTTTATGCTATTCTAATTAATTCATGGGTTTCCCCAGTGTTTCAGGTCTTGCACACACGTTAAAACGACAAAACACGCAAGTATTCGCCAAATGCGACACAAAAACTACCAACTATAGTTATTATTAGTTTAGCTAATATTTTCACTTTTGTAAATATTAATACATGCTAAGCTAAGTATTGTGGGTCAAAAATAGACTTCTTAAGGTTAACCGGGTTGTGTCTATCGTCCGGTACAGGTATTTTATCGCCCCGCGATACGATAAATCCTAAAATTATCAATAAAACCTTTATAATACTCTACATTTTACTAATGTTTTCCCATGACTCTAATTATCACAAATTAATTCCAACACTCATTTAGGTATTTAATATCTCATGTCTAATACCTTAGCACGGATAACGTCCTAAAAAGCCGGGTGTCACAACAACCACCATTTTATTTGAAAGAAGAAAAAAAATACAACGTTATTGAGAATGTCATAAATGTTAGGGGTGTTCACGATTTGGTTCATGTGACAACCCGCACCCTTCACTTTTCATAAATGTGCATAATTGGTCCCTCAACTATCTCAAAATTTTCATTTTTAACCCTCGTATTTTAATAGGACCAAAAGTCACAATTTAATAAAACTTATAATTTTTATAAGTAAAAGTATGCACGTTTTATACTCACATCTACACTCGAGCACGTATGTTTCAGACCTTGATACTCAAAACCCTTAATTTTCGGTCCTAAAACAACTTAGAAACCAAAGGAAACAAGTCCAGAACTTAAAATTGATTAAATTAGAAATATCGATTTTTTTAGCTCTCGCGGTCCGTGAAGACAGTCAAAGTCCCAGTTATACAGTCAAAGTTCCAGTCATACATGTCACTTTTAGTCCATGGTCAAATCTGGCCTTTAATTCGAGTCAAAAACTCATCTTTATGATGAAGACTAAAGACCATAAGTTTCACTAGTGGTCAATTATCAATTTAATGGCTTTTATGTCAAGAATTCATCACAACTAGTATAAAATCCCACTTATGTGACCCTTTATCATTGCACCTCTAAATCGATCATTCTACTTCGACTAAACACTATCATACCCTCTTGTGACACCCGGCATGTTTAGGTTAACAATTTATAAAACACATAAGTCTACCTTAGCGAAAAACGTTTTCAAACATACTTAACTAGGTTAGTTGAGTCGATATGATGGTTTCGGGAGTTGTTACATCGGGAGTCGTTACAGTGATCCACATGATCATTGGGAGTCGGTCCATAACCATGTGAACAAGGATTGGTGATTTGTAGAATCATTGGGTTTAACGCACACACGCAAGTCTCGAGTTTTGGGAATTGGTGAACGGATGTGAACGTGTTAGTTATCATGCATTATGTGTTTACAATCATTATATGACTTGTCGGCATGTGAATACGTGTTTATATGTGTTAAAATAGTGTTTAACGCGCCAAAAACCCGAATAAACGTGCTGAGGGTGATTACGTGTAATTTCATGACATTATAGGCGATTACGTGTAATTGCATGACATTATAGGCGATTACGTGTAATTGCATGACATTATAGGCGATTACGTGTAATTGCATGACATTATAGGCGATTACGTGTAATTACATGTAATTATAGGCGATTACGTGTAATTGCATGTAATATAGGCGATTAGGGTATCCTAATCGCTGTTGCAGCACATAATCGCCTGTTCTGTGTCTGACGACTAGAAACGCCTATAAATACCACCCTTGACTTGTAAAACATCATTTGTGCAACCCTAATAGTCCTATAACCTCTCCCAACACATACACACCCTCTGGAACACGTTTTTGCCCAAGAAATCACATCTCCAAGCTTTAAACTTCATAATCTTGCAAATTCAAGGTGTGTTCTTCATCCCAAACCTTTGTAATGTTAATGTTTTGCTCCCTAAAGGTCCATACCTAATTCCTAAGTGTTTTAGTCTTTAAAAACTTATTAAAAATGGTTTCCACATAAACCTAAACCTTCAAACTTGCTTTATATGATGTTATCATGCAAAGATATGATTTTTATGATTTAAACATGTGAGTTCTTGTGTATTTGATATGTTTCTGAGATAAATAGGTTGTTAGCATGATTATTGATGGAATTGGAAGTTCATATTTGTGTATTGTTGATAATAGGCGTTTTGACCCGTTTGAATGATTTAGGAAGATTTAAGGAGTTTTGATGTGTTTGGATGATTGTATAAGGATAGGGTTTACTCTAGGATGATGCTAGAACAGTAGGATAATGTTGGACAACGTTGTTATATGATGAAATCTGGATATTTGCTATTTAGGGTAAGTTTTGCATTTTGATGTGATGTTTACATGCTAACTATGCTATTTTGGGAAACGCTTGCATTCGGGGCTGTTAGAATGATAATAAATTGGGGGGGGGGGGTTTGCTTGAAAAGGTTTATAAATGATTTGGGTTTAATATTCGGTGTTTCCACATGTTTCGGATCTGATTTAGATGATTAAACGCGCGAAAACACAACCTACTGCTGCAGGGGGCGAGTAGGATTCTAATCGCATGTAACTACAGGCGATTAGGACCTAATCGCATGTAGTTATAGGTGATTAGCCCCCTACTCACGTGTTGTACACGTGATTACAATCCTAATTGCCTGTTTGACTTTCCTAAATGCTAGTTGACTTTCCTAATTGCATGTTTGATTCCTAATCGCATGTTTTGCTGTTGTAAGTGCATTTTAACATCCCGGAACATGGTTTGACACCTAGGAACATGTTAGGAACCCCGTGACATGTCTAATAACTTGGTAACACATGTTCGGACTTGTTTATGCATTAATTGAGTGTTATGCTAGACATAGTGAACTTTTGCGCATGCTAAGTGTTTAAATTGCATATGTTGCATGATATCTTGTATTTGGCTAACACGTGGAATGCCGGGTCACCAATGGGACGTTGGGTCTTCTCTGGTCTGGTCGGCTTAACGTTCAAACATGTTTTCAACATACACAGTCACGATCTGGACAATTGGGGACTGATTAGCCTTCGGGTTAGTAGTCAACACACTTATGTAAACTCATTGATAGGTCGCCACTAGTTGGGGCTATCACACGCGTGTCGGATCTTTCTTAACACATCACACAAAACCTAAGGTGAGTTCACGGCCCCACTTTTATCAGTTTTGTTTTCGGGGGAGAAACATGCTTACACACTTTTAACACATGATTTCAAGTTATACTATGGCTATCATTATATTACTATGCGGCTCATCTAAATCCCAAGGAAACCACTAATACGGGTATGTAGCGGGGAAATGTGGATAGCGTTATTGGGCCTGACAAACCCCACTCGACGGCTGGAGGCCGGGCGGGTGCATATTGTCTCAAACACACATGACCTACCGGGGATGACGGTAGTCTGAGGGGTATCAAACAGTAACAAACACAGTTAGCAATGGTTTCAACCGTAGTAGTAATTAACTCAACGCCTAGCTAGCGTTCACATAGCATGGTAGCAACAGTAACGGTTTCAAAGGATTTACGAAACGCTTATTATAAAACCTATGAACTCACCATCATTTTTTGTTGACATCTTTTTGGCATGTTTCTCAGGTCGTTGAGGTAGCAGCATCGAGTCTAGCCGCTCGGAGTCTCACGGCGTCTAGGATTCACTTGCATGTCATTTAGTACTTGCAGACTTTTATGTTTTACTTCTGGTTTGTAATAAAGTTTTACGCTTCCGCAGCGACGGATAGATTTTTGAAAACTTAATGGGTAGTTTATGTTATTTTACGTATCATATAGTTGTCGTTTGTTGTGACCATTGACTTGGATCCTGGTTTCTCATGCGCCTCGCGGTAAACCCCGCACGTGAAATTTGAGGGTGTGACACCTCTCCTCTATTAGTCTATCACCTCTGGACAACAAGCCCCAATTTTCATCTCATATCCAAGTCGAATTAGAAGCTTATTTTTTTGATATTTTTTGGTTTTTATTTCATCATTTTGGGATATCAAATTCGTGAGTTTTTTTTAATTCCTTTTGCATTTTGATTCATTATTATCAGTAGAACAATAGCCCTCTACTTGTTATATCAGTTATAGTCTCTAAGGGCTTCGATAGGATTCAAAGGTGTTGGGATGTATTTGGGTATTTTTCAATTAAAAAACTTGTAAACTTTAAAGTTCATAACTCGTTGGTTATTGATCCAAAAATCATGAAATTTAGTATGATGGCTTATATGATCATTTAGAAATTTTGGAATCAGTTTTGGGATTTTTAGCCACTGATTAATATTTTTAATTAATTTATGATTATTTAATCTTAGTTAATTCATAATAAATTGTTGGTAGCACTTTTGGTTATGAAAATTTGTAGAAAAATGTTTCATTATGCTAAGATAATTATCATGATATTTTACACCAATTTTGACACGGATTCCTATGTTGTTTCAGTTTTATTTGTTAAATAGATTTTATACAAAGAATATTTTTACTAAATCTATTTTAATCTCAAAAATCCTATAAAATTTATTTTGAGGTTTCTAAGTTAGTAGGATTGAGATTTCATAAAATCTTTTATTTTCAAAAGTGATTTATATTTATTTATGAATTATGTCATTTTTAATCATGATTAACTCATATAAAATTGTAAATAAATAATTTTGACATTAAAACTGGTGGAAGTGCATATAAATATGTTAGGATAATTATCATATCAAATTTCTTTTGTTTTAAAATATTTTTGTATTTAAACTAAACTTTATTTGTTGATTTAGTTTTATACAATTAAGATTCTTAAATTTATTTTATATATTTTCTGAATAAAATATATTATTTCAACCTTGGAAAATATTTGTGATCAAGAAACTAAACTCATGATATTATTTTCATAAGACATGGTAGCAACCTTAATAGTTTGTATTTTTTTCGCCATTATTATTACTTAAAAATCTCAAATATAGTCGTAACATCCTAAGTGCCTTAGAATAAGAACCCTAGAGTTTATTTAGCTTATATACTTATTTTTGGATACTCGAAACATTAGGTTAGGTCTTTGGATTGCTCGCATTTTCACGCTTGCTTAGTCATCTAGTTATTAGGCGAAAGTGAGTATATCTTTCCCCTTTTTCATGTTTTACTCTTTTATGACTAAATGTTATTCTTTCACTAAATGCAATTCTCATGTGTGTTTGCTTTATGTTAATTTGTGTGTCTATGACTTGTCAAAATCATTAACCTTTGAGGGACTGACATTTCAATGAATAGTACTATTGTATATACCCTTGTTGACTTACGTGTTCGAGTTAAGTCCTTGGTCATTGCTACGTGATTCATTATACTCAAAAAAAAATTTCAAAGTGGTTGTTTTATTCTTGATACTTGATTCTTAGGGTTGATTTTGAACAGATATTACTTATTACATAATTGCAAATGGTACTGCACATGAATTGCTAAACACTTTTATTACTATATATTTATTCAAATCAGGGTATGCTCACCAACACATTATATGTGTTGACAAAATTATTTTGTACATGTTTCAGGTTATTTTGAGACATTTCTTTTAAGCTTTTGGATTTATATTTAGGCTTGTCTTCATTGTATTTCAGTTTGACTTGACACTTTAGAATCATTGTATCTTTGTATTTCATTTCAATATAATAAACTATTTATTCAATATATCAATATTTACACTTTAGTACCATGAGCTATTGAAAATATCGGACATGTTTTGTAACACATCAATATTTACCCTCAAGTTTCCACTGCGGGGTTTATACCGCGATGCGCGTGACACACCAGGATCCCATAGCCATAAGTCATAAGAGCGACTCTAAATGCCCAAACCATTTAGTTCGTTTTCAAAAATCAAGTTTAGCGTTTTCCAAAAAGTTTAGCTAAGTTGCGGAAGCGTAAACCAAACATAGATATTTTAAAACCATGCGCAAAACAATGTGCCCAAGATAAAACCATATGAAAGAAAACGTAAAAGCATAAAATGAAGTTTAGATTAGGGATGAGCTCGGGACGGGATCGGTACCGAACCGATACCGATCCCAACAATACCGATACCGAAAAGTCCAAAAACCCAATACCGATCCCGATACCGAACACATACGGTACGGTACGGTATCGGTTCGGTATCGGTACGGTACTGGTATGGTATCGGTATTTTGCTTTAAAATACTGATACCGTACCGATCCCGTACCGATACCGATAATACCGAAACCGAAAATCCATAAATATGGATACCGATACCGATCCCGAAACCCCTCGGTTCGGTATCGGTTCGGTACGGTATCGGGATCGGGACGGGACGGGATCGGTATTCGGGCTTGAATGCTCCTCCCTAGTTTAGATGTATGCCTAGACCCAAATGCTGTGAAGTGTGCAGTGCTTTCTAATCGTGGCACCGGAAGCTAACTACCTACAAAAGCATGTATCGTGTATCAACATAAAGTTGGTGAGTTCACAAAGTAAAGTAAACGAGTACGTAAATGCATAGGTTTCCAAAACCACGTAAAAGCTAATTCATCACATGTTAGGGGTAGTTAACCCACTCATGATAACTAACACCGATATACCGAACTACTAATGTACGTATTGTCACAAATGTGATCAGATTGCCTTGCATCATTGCCTATCAACAATGATAATGTGTTAAGTCACAGTTCACTCCCCGCACTCCCCGAGTCGGTGTGAGGTTTGTCAAACCTAATAGCGCTATCAACTAGTAACCCGCTGGCCAACCCGGCAACTCATTCGGAACGTGAAGGTCTTACAATGATAGTGTCGGTTTAGTTCATCAAGGACCAAAACATGAATTAGTGAAATCCGATTCACCCCGTGAACCAAAGCACCCCAAACCCGGGATGTAATAGTAGTCCCAAACCGGACTATGAAAAATTAACTAAGTTGTCTCAAACCCGAGACGCATGCTTTTGAGAAAAGAGTGGTGAAACTCACCTTAGGTTGTGTTAAGTGCTAAATCCAAATCCAAGTAAGAAGTGCAGACTCGCTACCGACTCCCTAGTATACGTGTCAATATGTGAGTACATGTGTATATACGATACACCATATAACTCGTTTGTCCATGACTTTAGTTTATGCGAAAACGTTTAAGTGACACCTATCTTAACTATATGCGAAAACGTTTAAGTGACATCTATCTTAACAAGTAGACCCTATGAACCCGTTGGTGAACGTCACGTTTATTATCAATAATACACTTCGATCAAATACATCTCATACAAGTGTACATGCAAGTTCAAGTCATAATCAAAGCATATAAGACTCCACTTAAGAACATAAACATCTATGTCACAATCTGTGTTTTTAGGACAGATTGTACACCGCCAAAATGATTTTTCTAAAAATACTTGCAAAAGAATTAGACAACAAAAAGTTACCGAATATTCTTATGAGTCCATTTGTCGTTCCACTATTTTTATTTAATATCAAAACCTTATTGAAAAATTATGAAAAATCAAATACTACAGCTAGGTTCTGAAAACGTTCACAGCAGGTCAGTTTACGGTAAAAATTATTAAAAATCGTGTATTCATCCAAACAGGATGAATTCAGTTGGAAAATCCAAATTATTCCCATATCAACCTACTGACCAAGTTTCATGACCTAATTCTTTACCAAGTTCAAGTTATAGCCGATTGAAGTTGACCCAAGTTTTTAATCTGAAAATCAGTTTTGACCCATAATCAATTAAATTCCAAAAACATCTCAAACGAACACCAAATCGCATGATCTTACCCATTCCAAAAACCTAAGACCATATACGACATGTACATAACAATAATCGATCAAAAACAATATTTTAAAGTCAAGTTACAGAGCCTACAAGTCAACATATACATTCTGTCCAGATTTTAACATGCAATCTTCTCAACTATTACAAACCCTGTGCGTATATTATCGATCAAGAACCTCACATAATCATCATACAACGTTCCTAACACATTAAAAATACCAAAATATGCAATATTTATCATGAATACAATTATCTACAAACTCTAGACAATCACAATCAACAATATACACCAACATGCAAACATCATCATATAATCATTATTAACCCTTATGTATAACATGTTAATCTTTTAAAAACTCATGCTTTAATACTTATAATATTGTTTCAGATCTGGAAAAACCCTAATATGGTGTTTAAACATAATCAACAATGGTTAAAACACAAGGATTTAAGATATTATAACTAAATCTCTTCACAATCAAGACCCGAACACCTTCTAACCTTCCCGGATGATGTTCTTGAGCTTTAGCAGGTGTTGGATGGTTTATTTTTCGTGTGGGGGCTGTTATGGACGATTAGGGTTGAGGTTATGAGGTGCATGGGGCTTAAGGTTGCTTAAATAGAGGGTTAAAGTCGGTTTTGCGCGCCAGTCACCGCCGAACAGCCGTTCGGAAACAGTGAACGGCCGTTCACCCTTCCTCGGCTCGTTTCACACGGTCCAGTCCAATGTGTTGCATGTTTTCTTCAATGTTTTCGTTATTTTGGACCATAAAAAGCTTAACCCCATGTATTTAGACCCCAACCATCCTAACGGTTCATTGATTACGATTTTGATGACACGTTTAGTTTAAATTCACGTAATCACATAATAGTTTGCACATAGATTCACAGGAGCACGTAATTGCAATTAATACCAAACCATTAATTCACAATTATCTATTTTCTTAATTCACCAACATTCGGGGTTCAATACTTGTATACGTAGTTCGGTAATTCCCCGAATTACCTCCGTTATGCATGTAAGTCCAGAATCCTCTCCGGGTATCAAACACACCCAATCGAGTGCGGAAAACAAGATTGAATGTAAGAACAAAAGAAGAAAAAAAATATTTTATTAATAACTTTGTGCCGCTGCTTCGATCGCACACGGTTTCAAAGAACCGTCTGGTACGATCACTAAGAAGATTGCACACGTTCTCTAGGAACGTCTAGTACAATCTCTAGGAACCTTGCACACGAGAGAACTCGTCTGGTACAAGGTTCTCCAAAGGGGCTACATGATTACAAAATATGAGAGGTCTACCTAACAATAAATAAAACATGACAATATATAGGAGCCTCTACCCAATTGGCCCACATGGCCTGGCCCAAGCCTAAACAGAAACAAAGCCTAATAAATATAAACGTGTTTGATAAAGACAAGCGTAAACCTATACAATTTTAGGGCCTTACAATATCCCCCTAGGTTTATGCTGTCTTTATCATGGCTCAGTAAAAAAAATCTTCATCCGATGATCTTCAGTCTTGGGTTTTCTCTTTTAGAGGCCCAGCAGTGAACGAGCCCACCCTATATAAACCTTCCAATTCAAGTAGACGCAGCCCAAACCAAACATATCAAGATGAACCAAACACGATTCATTAAAAAAAATAAAAAACATCCCCCAAAAATATGCAAATGCTTCTTTTCGTTCTTCGAGTGATATCAAAACCGAGCCTTTGAATAGCTTCAATGGCTTTGATACCACTTGTTAGTCCCAAACAACCCAAGATATCACCCAATGATTTAATCGAACACGGAAAATAAGATCAAACCACAAGAGCAAAAAGAAAATATATTATTAAAAACATAGTGCCGCTGCTTCGATCGCACACGGTTTCAAAGAACCGTCTGGTACGATCACTAAGAAGATTGCACACGTTCTCTAAGAACGTTTGGTACAATCTCTAGGAACCTTGCCCACAATCTCTAGGATTGTCTGGTACAAGGTTCTCCAAAGGGGGCTACATAATTAAAAAAATGAGAGGTCTCTCTAACAATAAACAAAACATGACAATATATATAGGAGCCTCTACCCCATTGGCCCACATGGCCTGGCCCAAGCCTAAACAGAAACAAAGCCTAATAAATATAAACGTGTTTGATAAAGACAAGCGTAACCCTATACAATTTTAGGGCCTTACAATGCAGTTACTAGTCTATAAATGTGCAACATGTGACTCGCCTAACTAACCCTAGTTAAGTAACATGTTGTGAATGTAAGTAAAGTTAACTAGAGTTTAGTCAAAGTATGAACCTGAAAATGCGGGGTGTCACATGTGTGTACTCATGACGTAGATCAATTATAGTTGTAAATGATACATCACGCTTTAAACAAAAAGACATATGTTTTACAACTAATAACATGTGTTAAGAACCAAGATCTATTTTTCCTATTCAAACTACTATTTTCAAACAAGATGAATGTCACCAAGGGTAACTAAATTAAAGTATCGCACGAGTTTTGGTGAATCACGAGTACCGTGGACCTTTTCGATAAATCTAAGGTATCCATGCGTGTATATAGGAAGTATAAGTCGGAATACCGAGATGTCGGACATACACTCTTGCTAGACTACACACGGACTTGAGGTGAGTTTTCACGGCCCCCTTTTTAATGTTTTATATTTTGGGAAAAAGCATGCATTGTTTACTAGTTTTAGAATGAATTCCTAGCCAACCAGTGTACATGAGACGATATGTTTAGAGTACTCACTAAAGCCCTCATATATTAGTTTACCGTAACCATTAGCTATGAATTTAGCCTAGGAACGCATGAATAGATCTATTGGGTTGACACCCCCACTCTTGGTTAGTCGCTCTAACCGGATATATATATACGATATGAGAGTGCTTGCATTTCTTTTATGATGATACATTACCTTTATTGTGCGATGTGCGAGGCACCACTCGTCAAGGTTTGGTTATGGACTCATGATGGTTTATCATCATTGCTCTTAGCTAGACAGTGATGGGTCATTCAAGGATTTCATTAAAATTTACATTTTGTTTTATTTCAAAACCCGTGAGCTCGCCAACATTTTATTGACAAAGTTTTTATGCATATTTTTCAGGTAACTAAACTATGGATGGAACTTGGGGTATGTTTGGGCATTCATTCACGACTATCACCTATGGTGTTTTCAAAACTTTTGACCCCGTGATGGGTTTAAACTGTATCTTGTGATGGTTGTTGTTGTTGTTGTTGTTGAACAAGTTTGGTACTTTTATTATTAAATAAAAATGAATGTTTACTCAAATCTTGTGCTTGAAAACCTTTCGTGGTTGCATCCATGTTTCCGCCTAGGCGGGGTGTGACAGCGTTGGAAGTGGAGGGCATCAACGCTGGAATGTGGAAACACATAATGAGCTTGGATACTAAAAGTAAGTTTATTGATCTTATATAGTTAAATGAAAATAAAAGAATATAAAAAAAGTATCAAAATTAAAAACCTTAATACACTATCGAACACAAACGAATATAAACGAACACGTTACTGAACGCTCACGAACAAAAACGAATGAACGCGACCTCTATTCATGTTCGTTCATTTATTAAGTGAATGAACTTCTCGCCGAACAATACATAAACTGTTCATTGAAATTTCAGTTCGTTTGCAGCCCTAGATGCCACAGTTGACCCCTCCACAAGTATTCGACCCTGAAACCTCCTGAAAAAGTACCCCAGCTAAATAGGGAAAGCTTTCCACCTCAGTCAGGGCTCACCGGCTTAGTCCTCGCCTCCCTCAATACTAGAGGTGCACAAATCGGGTTTTTTTAATACCCGGTTCCGGGTATGGAACCGGTTCCGGGTATGGTCGGGTATTACTTCGACCAGGTATTGAAAGAACAAGTTCCAGTTCCTAGCATAAAAAACCATACCCGTATACCGGTTCCGGTTTTTCAATACCCGGTTCCGGTTTTTTTCAATACCCAGTTCCGGGTATATCGGGTATTGAAAAAAATCGGGTACACTGGGTATGTAAAAACCCGGGTATATCGGGTATTGAATTCTTTTTATACAATCACGTCAAAGGGTAGTGCAACTTAGATGATTATAACGCGGTTATAGAATTCTTATACTTTTTGAGTACTCGGAAAACCCGATTCCGATTTTTTAATACCTGGTTCCGCCTCAACATTAAAATGCCAAATAGTCCCGTCATTTTACAATTCCGGTTCCGGTTTTTTTTGTCGGTTCCAATTCCGGTTCCGATTTTTTTTTGCACCTCTACTCAATACTCGATAGCCCATACAATTCCCTTTTTTGATTACGGGTAAATGGGCAAAAGCCCATTATTGTGTTTACTAGCTAGCTATTACTTAATACATTTATTATACAGCAATTAAATCGGTTTAATCATTAGGGAATTAATCTTTTTATTTGATAATGATTCTTCAGTACGAATTGTACCTTTAAAAGATGAATGGAAACAAAAATCCCCAGTTAGTTGGGCTTTTTGGGCTCTATTATATTTGCTAGGAACCATCTTTTATTTATACCTAACTTAATGAACACGAAAATACAAAATTTTATTTTATATTTAAAAACGAAAAATATTTAATGTTTCCCTAAATGTAAATGAACAATATAAATAAACTAAGTCATATTTTTGGCGATATGTTTTCATGCAGAGAAAAAAATATTTAAATGATGTTCAAGATCTATTCAAATTATTATTGCATTTCTTTAGTTAAAGGCAGTCAACTTATAACTTTGATTAAATTGAGCTTTTTTACCATTCATAATTTCATGTATTTTGTGAAGCAATTCGCTTGTTGACGGTTCTCACCAGTGTGACATATTTCTCATTTTTAGTAATTTTAATTGTACAAGTAGTAAATAAATAAATATGATGCTACAGCCCAGATATGGAACCACATTATGTGATTCAAGGTTTTCAAAAGTAGTGAATGGAAGAGGATAATGGTAGTTTTCATAGCCGGCCCTTGGGTGGGCCAGGGAGGCCAACCGGCCAGGGTTCAGAAATATCAGGGGCACATTTAAAAAACAAAAAATCCTATATGTATGTATATCTATATTTCTATATTATCTTATTAAGGAGGAGTGATGGCCAAGATTGTCATTTACATTTCCGTACAACTTAAAAAGCAACATGCACAACATATTTAAGCAAGAAATTTAAGGGTATTTTGGGCATAATTGTGACAATTAAGACACTTAGAAGGTTAAAATTGTAATTTTATCATAACCTCATACTCACAACTTAAAAACTTATTCCAACCTTACCCCCATGGTATATGATTGATCAAAAAACCATTAATGTAATAAATTTCTTAAATGTAAGAATGTGAAGAGCCTATGAACATAATAAATTATGCCTAGATTTTTAAATGGCTTGGTTGGTTTAAAAAGAGAAATTGATTCAATTGGGGGAATGGCAATGAAAGGAAGGATATACCTAAAAGGAATTGGTAAACCGGAGAGGGCAAGGTCTTTGAAAAGTTCACAGCCTAATCCACTAGCACCTACTACACATATTCTTGAAGAATATACACACATATTCTTGAAGATCGTCCCTCAACTACATAAATAACAACAACAGAGAGGTTAGCTTATTAGCTTAATTCAACCTTTAGTGGATTTTTTTTATAGTCCCCTAGCCCAATTTACAGCCCCTTTCTATCACCGTCTTAATTCTTTCCTCCTAAAAAAGCCACATCTATATTATCTATATCTATATTTAATTTGGAGTTTTTTTTTTGTTTTTGCTAATTTGGGTGCAGAATTTCAAGATGGTTACAAAAAACATGTATGAGGTACCTTTACAATCAGTATTAACGGATTTACATAAATCAGAATTTCAAGATGGGTGCAAAATTTCAAGATGGTTACAAAAAACATGTATGAGGTACTCTTTGACCTGATTTCTAATTTGTTGACTTCTTTTTTTTATTTTACACATTTGATCTCATATCTAAAGCTGCAAAACTTTTGTATTTTGTGTTTTTATTTAGTTGCTTGCTGTGAAGAAGTTGGGACAAAAAGGTAATCGGTCGACAAAAGGAGAAAGAGTTTATTGATCTTATTAATGATTTGATAAAATTCGGCATGCGAATGTTGTTGAACTCATGGGTTACTTGTTCTGAGCATGGTCAACGATTATTAATTTACGAGTATTGCGGCGGTTGGGCCCTTTAAGATGCGTTACACGCGGATGATGATTATAAAAGCAAATTTTCATGAAGTATGCTCATAAGATTGGCAAAGGAATTCTCTTGCAACCAGCAGGCTTGATACCTAGATTTACTTGCTAATATCAACGTGAATTATTTGATTATTCGTTTGTTGTTGATTTTTTATACCCTTTATAGTAGTTGATGATTGTCTTGTGCTAAGTGATGCTATTAATTTCTATTTTTTGATTCGTCAGCCCGATGTGCATATATTTGTAGTTTCTATAAAATTTAATGAACTCTCACAATCTCACCTTCATGTGGTGTCTTAGCATAACTACAGTAATCATATTTCCTATTTTTGCTTTTATTATTTGGTGATTTTTATTGGCTATCTGAATCTAAGATGACAAAAAAAAGGAACTATGGCACCAAGCAGTGGAAATCAATCTCTAGATGATACTAATATTTTTGCCACTATAATTATCTACAAAGTTTTATTTGGTTTGTTTGTGCTAATATTTTTTGATACTACATTTTGTTGAATAAAGTAAAATGTCGTAAACCCGGGTTGTGGTTCGTAATCAACATATATAATGCAAATCGAGACACCCGCCGCAACGCGCGGGCATTCCTTCTAGTATATATATATATAGGGTAGGGATCATACGAGAACCAACTTTAGGGAGAGAACCAGAGAACCATTGTCAACACAAACAAAAAAAACCTAAAAACCCCACCTCCACCCCCTAAAAACCTAAGCCCACCCACCTCACTCCCTAAAAACCTAAACCCCCCATCCCCCACACCGCCCCAACCCCCCCCCCCCCCTAATTGTGAAATGCATATGTGCAGCTAACCCCACACCCCCCAAAAACCAAAACGCTCCATCCCATCCCCCCAAAAAGATACCCCCTATTCCACCATACCCAAAAACTAAACCCTAAAGCTAAACCTATTAAAAAACTTAACTATAATAGTGAAATGCACATGTGCATGTAGTACAATTATCTTATTTTATAGTTTTATATAGAGATTTTTTTAAGTTTATTCACCAACAACCCCAAAAAAACCTAACCCTATTCCCATCATACCTAAAAACCTAACTATAATAGTGAAATGCACTTCGCGTTTATTTAAATATCATTGAATAAATTTTTTTCCATCTTATATATCATATCACGTCCATTTAATGATCATTTCATTATGGCAATTGATAATTTATTCAAAAGTGTGCTCTAATAGTGAAATACACATGTGCATACGGTATATGTATGTATATATATAACAGCAAAATGCACATGTGCATAAGACCTGACGTAATTATGACGTAAAAAAGGACATTTTTTTGTTTTATTTTTATTTTTTTTTATTTTTTTTATTTTTTTTCAGAAAGATTAACACTAAAAAACATTTTGTGTTTTTACTTTTTTTATTTTCTTATTTTTTTAGGTTGTATAATTTTTTTTTTATTTTTTTTTTTTTTTTTTGGTAGAGGGGTTTTTGTGTTCACACTTGGTTCTTTGGTTCTCTCCCTAAATGATGGTTCTCAAATGATCCAAATCCTATATATATATATATATATATATATATATATATATATATATATATATAGGGAAGGGTTATCTTGAGAACAAAGTTTTTTGTGAGAACACTAGGAACAATTTTCACCCATAGATAATCTAAAATTAAGGGCCAAGATTAGAGAGGTTTAAAAGTGAAGAGAAAACTTAAATTAAAAGACTAAAGGGGCATTATTGTCAAAAACATAAAAACCCATCAAAATTCTTCAATCACATCTCTGTAACAAAAAAAAAAAACCCTTCCACTTTCATAATCACAATGTAGGGCTTTCATCACTTAAACGAGGAATACGAAGAATTAATATCTTCTGATTATAATTCTATTTAGATCGATCATCTTTCGATTTGAACAATAAAATTTCACTTACTTGAAGAATTAGGAGTCAAGATCTGAATGATCACGCTATCATATCACTATCTATCGGTTTTTTGTAAGTTCTGCAATGTTTATTAATAACGATTCACGATTCATTGTCCTATTTCCAGTGTTTTGTTGATGTTAATGCTGCTTAGGGTTTCTCATTAACTTACACTTATTTATGAGTTTTATATAAACAACTGATACGTGTTGTTATCTATTAGTATTTGTTCACTTTTTGTAAATTGCTGACCTTTTATAAATTAAGTGTTATGTGTGATTATCTAAGTGTTTCTCATAAATATGTTGTTGCTTATTGAAATTTTAATTGGAGATGGAGATTGTGTTGCATGATAGATGCAAATATGTGACTGTTAATATGGAGATGGAGATTGTGTTTCATCTATTAGTGATTGGAAGTCTATAGGTGTTTATAGATCGTTGAAAACCGACCAAACAGAATTTAGTGTTTTGAGCTGCATTAGTATCTAGTTATTAAATTTCATGAAATTTTTTTGCCTCATTTATCAATCTGTATGGGTATTTGTTTCACACTTATCCTATTTATTAACAGCCTTAGTAAACAAGCAAGCAAAAGAAATAAATGAGTTAGCTTTGATTAGATTTTGCATTGTACTAAGTTTAAAGGAGTCTCATGGCATTGCTGATAGGATTTCACTTGTTTCCCTTAGTTATTGCATGTGTCTCCAGCTGTGTAATTTGTGTATGCTTGTTTATTTAGAGTCTTGCTAATAAACTTTGTGTTTTCCTTGCTTGTTCTGATCAATTCGCTTAGGGGTCTTGTTTTGATTTATAATATACTTCCCTTTTGTCGTTAAAATAAAGTAATTCTAATGTTTTAACATGTGTAAATCATAATAGTAGAGTAGAAACAAATAAGCATGAAAATGAAGGTTATACATGCATAAATAGCATGTTTACACATTTCTCAGTCAGCTGTTTACACATGTGTAAAAAAGATTTTACATATGTATTTTATAATAACCTTTACACATTCAAACAATGTTATTAGAAAAAATAAGTGGATTAGATAAATGTAATTATGCAGTTTACACATGTGTAATTGAGCAGTTTTGCTTATTTACACATGTGTTATTCAACCGGATTAATTGGTTATAATAATAGTAAAAATAAATGGTATAATGGTATTTAACTTTCGTCGCATTCATCAGGCGCATTTCAGAAAAAATGGCGCATTATACTGTTTGATGGAAAAAAAATACAAAGCGATCTTTGAAAGGTTAATTGTAGAAGCTAAGAAATGATGCGAAGATTGTACTTGCGAAAACGAATTTTCACCGAGAAGATGTTATCAAGAAAGCATTGAAGTTTGAGAAAGACCAAGATGGAAAAAAAAGACTAGATGATATCACGAATTATCACTTGTTTCTATATTACGGTGGTTGGGATATGTCAAGAATTACAACTTTTGTTATCATCATTTCCATATGACAAGGATTATGACTTGTTGAGAAATTTAATGATTTTGATTTTTGGATAATGCTATTTGGTTTAAATCCTACTTATTGGTTAATATAATACTTCTAATTTTTGCTTAATATACTATCTCGGTTTAATTCACAGTTTACACGTGTGTAATTCAAATGCAAATTATGAAAACAAAAAACAAATAAGTGACTGCCAACAATTTACAAACATGTGTAGTTCATATACAAATGTAAAACAAAAACAAATAATTGACACTGAACAATTTATAAACGTGTAAAACAATACTTACACATGTGTAATACAACTGAACATAGGTAAAATATAAATAAATGACATTCAACAGTTTTACACATGTGTAATACATATGTAAATGTGAAAAACATAAATAAATAGGTGATAGTGAATAATTTTGACATGTGAAACAATACTTACACATGTGTAATACAACTAAACATAGGTAAAATACAAATAAATGATAGTAAACAATTTACATATGTGTAAGTCAGATAAGAATGTGTACAATAGAAACAAATAAGTGACAGTAAACAATTTACACATGTGTAATGCAACCAAGCATATGTAAAATAGAAAAAAATAAATGACAGTGAATTGTTTACACATGTGTAAATCAATTGCAAATGTTTAAAACATACACAAATATGTGAAAATTAACAATTTACACATGTGTAATACAACTGTACGGCGTATGTAAAATAGAAACAAACAAGTAACATTAAACAATATACACATGTGTAATTAAGTTGAAATGTGTAAAACATACATAAATAAGTGAAAATGAATAACTTACACATGTGTAGAATAGTAACGAATACGTGACTCTTAACAATTTACACATTCTGTACATATGGAAACATACAAATATGTACATGTGAATAGTTTACACACGTGTAAGACATATTACATAAGAATACATGAGATACACATGTCTAAAACATGCACTTACACATGTGCAATCTAATGCAAATAAGAATACAAACCATCGAAGTAATAATATTAGAACATTGTTATAATAAGATATAAAATGTAAATCCCAATGTCAAAACAAAAGTTTGTTATCAACTAAATATCAAATGTTTAAAATTCGCACTACATGGAGGTATTATATATACTAAAATTCGAGCAATAAAAAAGAAACTTCATTCGCTATGACTATCTTCATTAGGATGATTTTCTTCATCATGGTAGCAAGGTTTGCCAAAAAAATCTGCATTTTCTTTTCTTCTTCTTGCTCTTAACCTTTGCTATAAACATAGACAATAGGCAACAATGTAAATATGTTTATGCTCGATGATAACCTTAGGTGTCCGATATCGAAACCGTATTATCAGTTTAGCGAATTCTATACACACAACAAGATTTCCTGTCTGCAACAGCAAACAACTAAGATTATTATATTCATTACTATTGCCATTACCCAAATCAAGTTATTGTCTTCCTACATTTGAACATATTCCTCAAACTTCTTTATGTCAACGTCCATTTAAGCAAAATTTGAAGAACGCGTTACCCACCAAAAGTCTAGACCCTAATTTTCCAAACCCGAAATATCCACAATAAACATCTCAACATAATAAGTAATCATCATTTCACAACAATTAATCCCTAAGAAAAATGCTTATATTATTAGTACTTATGCTCTGACATATCATCGAACACCTTGTGAGCAGGTTTTCTTGCTCCATAATCACAACATTCCTATACCCCCTCCATTGTGAATCTATTATCTTCTTGAGAAAATGAGAACATGCTACCACCCAATCAACGCTCAATATCTGTTACTGTTTGGTTCTCCAAGTTTAAACCCAATACTTACAGGTTGTTTATTGCAGGAAAATAAGGTGTTGAAAAGTTCAAGTTGCAATTAGTTGAAGTAACAATCTGACCCGATTCTAACATAAAATCTTCTCTAAATTCCCACAATTTCACCTGCCTTGGAAACCATAAGAATAACATCGATTTCAAAATTTGATTCAAAAGAAAAGAAAGTGAACGACCTGGATTATGAAATCAGACGCAATCATGGCATAACCCTACAAAAACTTCAAATCAACTAGCTTGTAATCATGGAATCAGTCTTTGTATGATAATGGAATTAATCTTTGTGAAATTAACCAGGGAAGAAAGAGATGAAGAGTCGTAGTGAATTACATAATTAGTCATTTACCAGATTACCCTTTATAATTAAATAAAGGGAAACCAAATTGGATGGTTGAGATTAGTTCTTACAGTTCTCACAAAAGATGGTGTTCTCATTTAAACCTTTCCCTATATATATATATATATATATATGTGTGTGTTTTTTTTAAACACATCTTTAAGCATTTAAACCCGGGCCTATTAAACACATCTTTTAAATTATAAAATAACTCAAATACTAGTAACCCATAACAACTTTAAAAGCTCATTACTCATTTAATTTAACTAAATAAAAAAATAGATGAAACCTGCGACACACAGAAGCAAACAAAATTTTCCCCCAACCTAATTCAAAAGATTTGGGCTAAAAAGAATGTTAAAAAAGCTTCATTCAGTCTCGGTTACTTATTTGCTTAATACGGTATGCCATTAACTCATTGTAATACTTCAATCGTTGTTTTAAAAAAATAGTTTACGTTATTTATTTCGTCAAGACTTAAGGGTAAGAGGCATATTTTCCGTGACTTGACCCAGGCACATGAATTCTCAAGGACGGCCCTGGTAGTTTTGTCCGGGTCTAATTAAGATGTACGATTCTTTGGTTTTGCTATAGAACAACTATACCTAGTATAGTCTCACCCACTGTTAAACTGTGGGTAGCTAGAGGATGAAACATTTAACATCCTATTAGAGTGCCCGGAGTGGGGGCGGGAATGGGGCGGGAAGGGGGGGGGGGAACACCGCCGCCACTATGGCGTGGAAGGGGCGGGAAGGGGGAGGGCGGGGGCATTTGGCCTGGCGGGGGGGGGGGGGGGGGGGTTAGTGCCACGTGGCATCATCTCATTGGACCATCTTATTATTTGACCGTTTTAAAAAAAAAAAGAAATTTTCAAATGTTACCGTTGGGGTAACGGTTTTAAAAAAATAATTTTTATTATATATATATATATATATATATATATATATATATATATATAACAATACCCTCTTCTACACAAACACACTCTTTTTTTTCATAAATCCTCTCCAAACTATCATATTTTTTTTTAAAAAAAATTGCAACATGTCGGACGACTCTTCGAGTTCAGATGATATGTTTTGATCAACTCGCTTTGGATGACTTGGGCGAAGGTGCCGCAGAGTTGTTAATGGCGAGCGTTCAGAAAGTCGTTCAAGCTATAGCGGACGACGAAGGGACCTCCGAACCACCCAAGCGTAGAAAGTATATATTTCGTAAATGACAAACCACAAATGAGTCATTGGTACGTGATTACTTCTCACCCGAATCAACATACGATGAAAAAAGTGTTAGGCGGCGTTTTCATATGAGTCGTAATTTATTTTTAAGAATAACAAATGATTTAGAAAATAATTATGAATATTTCAAACAAAGGCCTGATGCACGTGGTCAGATGGGATTTACCGCGATGCAAAAGGTCACAGCCGCGCTTAGATACTTGGCTTACGGAACCAGTTCCGACATAATGGATGACTATCTAAAGATGGCCGAGCGAACGACTAGAGAAAGTACTTAGTTTTTTTGTGCGGGCGTCGTTGAATTATATTTAAAAAGATATTTGAGAAAACCTACATTTAGTGACGTGCACCAACTTTTAGAGTTTCACGAAGAAAAACATGGTTTTTCCGGTATGCTCGGTAGTTTAGATTGTATGAAATGGGAGTGGGAACTTTGTCCAACAGAGTGGCAAGGCCAACACGCGGGCGGTTTTCATAAAAAGTCGTGTATGATGTTTGAAGCGGTTGCGTCACAAAATCTTTGGATTTGGCATGCGTTTTTTGGTGTGCCCGGTTCGTTGAATGATAGAAATATTCTTAATCAATCCCCAATCTTCAACGATCTTGTAAACGATGTTGCACCAAAATGAACTTTTTTTTTTAAACGGGGTAGAATATAAGTACAGGTATCTTCTAACAAATGGAATTTACCCTGATTGGGCCGTGTTCGTAAAATCGTTTACACGGAGGACAACGTTAGACCCTAAGAGAAAAAAGTTTAACAAAGCTCAAATGGCTGCACGGAAAGATGTTGAGCGTGCCTTTGGTGTGTTGCAAAAAAGATGGCGCATTTTGTCCATGCCATGTAGACTGTATGAAAAAAACCCCAAATAAGAAATGTGATGTACGCATGCATTATTTTACATAACATGATTTTGGAGGATGAAGGACGTGCAATATGCGAGTACTTTGGTGAGGAAACGCAACAAAGTCAAGAAAACATTACTGATGAAGAAAGAAACTTTAACAACTCTGAAATCAAGAATAGCCAAACACATCACAACCTTCGAGCGGATCTGGTTGATCATATTTGGAGTATACCAAGAGATTACCCATCTGACGATAACGATAGCGATAACTAAAACCATTTTCGGTTCATGTATTTTTTTTAAAGTGCCTTTATGTTTTTTAGTTTTCATGTATTTTTTGTTAGTTCGTGTATTTTTTTTATTTACTTTGTAGTTTATTAAATGAATTTATATTTATGTTTTTATAAAATTGTGTTTTTTTATTTATTAAAAAAGAAAATAAAAAACAAAAAAAATGTAAAAGCAAGTGCCACATGTCACTTCCCCCCTTCCACTCCCCACAATTCCCCCCCCCCCCCCAAGGGGGGAAGTGACATGTGGCACTGGCTTTTACATTTTTTTTGTTTTTTATTTTCTTTTTTAATAAATAAAAAAACACAATCCCCCCCCCCCCCACAATGGTCTCACAAGTGCCACATGATGCTTCATCCCCCTCTTTCCCCCCACCACTTCGAGTAGTCTTAAGATTTGATGGGTAATATACTCATATAAACTTTAATCAATGACAACATATGTTAAATACTAAGAGGGTGTTTGGGATTGCGTTTTGAATCTGATTTTTAGATTATTGCGATTTAAAAACGCATATAATCAGTTTTTAGTGTTTGGATTGCGTTTTGAAAACGCAGATAATCAGTTTTTTAGGCTACCAAAACGCAATAATCTATAAGCAGCTCCACCCCTGTTTTTCCAAAACGCATAATCTGTTTTGAATAATCAATCCCAAACACCCAGTAAAAATTGGTATACAAATGAATAGATTGTAAAAAAGTGTAAATGAATGTTTAAATTAAAAAGTATGTTTAAAACTGATTAAAAAGTTCATAAAATAATGTATTAATTATATATATAAGCGTAAAACTTCAGAAAATAATGTTTAAAACTGTGGATATAATTTGTTATAAAAAGTGAGATAGATATTAGTAGAAAACTAGTATTAAGCCCCCGCGTGTTGCGGCGGGGTGTAAAACCATGTCAAGTAGCACTAATGCCACCCCCAGCGATCACTAACACCAAAAAACTCATAAAAGTACAATAAAAAAAAAGAAAATAACACCGAATGAAAAGAATGCGTAAAATCTTAGAACCACGCACGCTCGTTGCGACGTGTTAATGCCAAAGCCGTAAAATCGATGAATTTTAATAACTATGGTTAAAGTGAAGTAACTAAGTCGGTCTAGGACCCGCGTATTGCGACGAACTTGTTATAACTCGCAAAATTTAGAACGGAACTTAAAACGAAAAAATCGCGTAAGATGAAAATTATGTGGGACCAAAGTTGTAAGAAAAAAAGTGTTAGGGTTAAATTGTAAAAGATGAAAATCTTAGCGTTAAAAACTAAAAAAAATGAGAAGTTTTGGGTTAGAAGTGGAAAATCAAAATTGTTAGTGTTAAATTGTAAAAGATGAAAATATTTGTGTTAAAAGTAAAAAAGAAAAATATTTGGGCTAAAAGTGTAACATCAATTTTTTTTTTGAAAAACCCCTAAGCATAGGGTACAACCCATCTAAGCACAAAAGTTTTGGTAATTAGAGTATTACCGAAACCGGAACTGGAATCGGTTCCTTCAATACCTGGTCAAAGTAATTTCCGACCCTACCTGGAACCGGTTCGCATAGGGTAGAACCCCTCTAAGCACAAAAGTTTTGGTAATTAGAGTATTATCGAAACCGAAACTGGAATCGGTTCCTTCAATACCTGGTCAAAGTAATTCCCGACCCTACCCGGAACCGGTTCCATACCTGGAACGGGCATTAGTAAAACCCGGTTTGTGCACCTCTAGTGGTAGGACCATGGGATTATGTAGACCAATAAGAAACCACAATGAGTTGTTTTTAAACTCCCAATGCATGGAGTACAACCCCTCAATGCATAAAAGCTTTGCTAATTAGATGATTTTGAATGGAAAAATAGACGTAAAAGCGCTAAACCACATGCGCCTTACCGCGTGTTAACTCGCAAAATTTAAACCGAAACGAAAAATATAAAAGATGAAAAGTATTAGGAATTAAAGTTGAAAGTGAAAAAAATTTGGGGTTAAATTGTAAAATATACAAAACTTTGGGTTAAAGTATAAAAAATAAAGATAAAAAAATAAAAAAGAATTATAAATTAGTTGGTATAACCCACAAAGCTATAAGTACAAACATCTTATGCACAAAACACCCCTAAAGCATAATGTACAATCAAGCATTGCACAAATGCTTTGGTTTTTAGTATTATATAAATTAATAAATAAGTATAAAACTATGAATAAATCAAGATGCTATTTTTTGGACGATTTTATTCCACGCAACAAGAACCAAACAACAAAAGTAGGTAAGTTTTCTAACCAGAGATTAGAAAGATCGACCGAAAAAAAGACATATGCATCGTCCCTGACGCCAAATCCTACCACAAGATACTGACTTTCGACCAAAATCCTACCGATCCCATAAGATGCTATTTTAGAAGTCATATACACAAAACGATAAATAAGTAATCTACCCGCGATTTAAAAAAAATATACATATGTATTAAAAAATATGTAATAAAAAAATGAAGACAAAAAGAATAGAACCCCGTATGTAGTAGACAAGAAGAAGTAAGAGTTGTATTGGTTCAAAATCTTTAACTTTTTCCAAAGTACCCAAGACTCATATTATTATTAGGGGTTTCTCCCATAAAACCCCGTATACCACTTTTCCATCTCACTCTTTGAGTCTTGTCTTCTTCATCAAACCTCACTTTTCCTTTAAACTCATTTGCTACACTTCTTTAATACCACATTGGCCCTCAAAAGCAACCCTTCTCTCTCTCTCTCTCTCTCTCTCTCTCTCTCTCTCTCTCTCTCTCTCTCTCTCTCATTAGTTACTATTTCTAGAGAGAGAAAGTGGAAAAATAGTTTCATTAATTCATGTTGTTATTTCTCCTTTTGAGACTTATGTTTTTTTATCACTTCAAAATTCTCATTCATACGAGGATGCTTCTCTAAACATTCACATTCGAAGATCTTTGTAGTTACCCAACATTTACTTTGGTGATCATGACAAATGAACAAATTAATTTAGTTAGCTTAGATGTATTGCATAAAAAACAAGCAAAATAAGTGTTTCTTTCTTTAATAAACTGAGTTAAATCGAGTCATGGGTCAATTAGGTACATCGTATCAAGTTGCAACTATATATTATATATCTTATGATATAAAATGACAAGATATTAGTGCTATATTTTTTTCACATTATGAATCTCACAATAAGTCCTTATTGATCTTTAACGCAATACATATAATTGTTTATACAGTTTTTTGTAATTATTTACTTGAAATTGATCAAACACATACATAAATTCAGATTTGTTGGTCATTTTTATTATAGACTTGTTGCGGTTTTATAATCTATATGAGATAAAATTAGAAAAACAAAATAACATGTTCTAAATTATACATTTTTTTAACGGCGAATGTTACTTCTACTGTATTATACAGAATTAATCTAAACTATATATTTATCTAGGTTTGAACCTATAACTGTCCATCAGTCCATGTAACATTCTAACTCTCTAAAATATATACACCTCTATCAAGTGTGTTATTGCCTCACGTTGCCTCCAAATAATACATAAAATATTTTCTAATAATTTTTCATGAAACAAAATTAGTCCTATGGGTCAACTATACACACAGTTCTAGAAACAAAAGGAATTTAATGATGAAGCAAAGTGAGTTGGATATTGTAGGTCCCGCATTGCGGCTGGGAACGAACTACGAAAGGATGCATGCGCTAATCATAGTATACATGCACTTGTTTATTAACCCCAAACACATCTATCATTTCCATGACGTTCATTCAAGTTTTCCATGCATGCAAACCACTTTCCAACTCAAGACCAAATCTTTATGATCATTTTATCATTTTCTTATTAAATAAGAATAACATAAAGAAAAAACAATATGATGTTTGTGGTTAGGAATGACAATTGTGTTGGTTGACAGGTTGAAATATCCAACCCGCACCCAGCTCATATTGTTATTTGTATTTGTTAAAAGTTCCAACTATAACTCGTGCATATATAAATATGGGTTACCCGAACATGATATGTTACATATTTATAAATTATTCAAAAATGTTGATAAGTTTTAAAAAAATTGTTAGGTTGTAAAATGAGTAACATGAATAGTTTTCTTTTTAATATTAAAAATGGATTAAAAATTGCAAGTGTATATTTAGAAAAATGGAAAACTATATATATAAATATAGGGATGTGATCAATTGGGAACTCTTTTGAGTTGTGAGAATCATGAGAACTCACTTTATAAACACACACTTATCTATCCATATGGAACCTCATACAAGTCCATGGAAGTCGATCATGCCATACATGAATCGGATTTCAAATCATATATTATACCAAAGTTTCGGCTATGTTACAAAACATATGTCAGAATGGTTTAAACATATGTTATTTCTAGTCTCAACACTATAATATTACAAAACATATTAAAACACTTGTATTTCTAAGAATCCACCACACATGTTAGATTGGGAATGTTCCATAGCCCATGATGACATGTGGGGCCCATTTTGTTAACAATGGGTACGTTTTTACAACAAGACTCTTGGAATTCACGAAACCGTGCACTTTACAATGTACATATATAATACGTAGTAGTTGTCACGTGCAAGAACAATGGCCCCACCTATACATGATACGAGGGTCCACAAGTCGGGTGAACAACTTGTATGGTAAACGACAAGAACGTACAACCTACTATGTCTTTGATAATCATAGGGTACCATTTGTCATGACAGTAGCCATTCCGATTTTTGGCTTTACTAGACCTTATATTCAGACACAATGTGAGTTTCATGGCCCCGTTTTACTATTTTACATTTTGGGGGATAAACATGCTACATTTCAAGTACATTACATTTTGGTGTGATATTTTATCATGACTACCATGTGGAACATGTGACATTCGGTTCATGAGCTCAACAGTCCTTGTACTTACATTTACACTATAACCATTAGCTATCATTAGCCATGGAACACTTAAATAGATCTATTGGGTTGACACCCCCACTCTTGGTTAGTCGCTCTAACCGGTTACATATAAGAGAGTGTTAGTATTTTATTATATATATATATATATACACACACACACACGTTGTCTTTATTGTACAATGCGCAAGGCACTAAAGTCAAGAGGTTTGGTTATGGGACTCATGGTTTTGCACAATAATCATTTGCTTAGTTAGCTTTTGATTGGTCATACACGAATTTCACAAGCACTTTACATAGTACATTAAAACCTATGAACTCACCGACATTATGTTGACAAATCTGTATGCATGTTTTTTTAGGTAATTGATCATGGGGAGCAAGAACTTAGGAGAGGGGTTCGAGTGTGTACATCGTGGTATCATCACCTACACCGGTTGAGACTTAATAATGTTCGTCATGTTACGTTTTCGGCATTTGGTCCATTAATTTCAGACAATGTTACTTTTATTTTGACTTTGTATGACTACATTTACCATTTGATGATATCTATTTGAAATTACATCTTATGTGTTTCTCGAACCTTGTGCTTGAAAACCTTTCGAATCACATCCTCGCGTTTCCATCTTAGCGGGGTGTGACATGACTCGTGGTTGCTACAGGTACAATCTTTTGCACACACTCGTGACTTAAGCCTACCCACAAGAAAGGAACAAGGGGGTCGTACGAAGGGAGGTGACTGCTAGCTGGGGCAAATGTATTAAAGAGGGAGGGGGTGCATCCGTTACCCCTTGATTTTTCCGACGAAGTAGAAAAAAAAAATTACGTTTTTTTTATAAAATGTTACCCCTAAAATTATTTTTTTTTGTTTCCCCTTAAAAAAATCTATGTTACCCTTTAAATAAAATTTTTGTTACCCCTTAAATAAATTATACGTAAAGTTAAATCCGAAGCGAAATTTTAATAAACGCTCTTTAAACCCAATTACCAAAACCCTTATGACTACTTGACTAAACCCGCTCTCTATTTTTAAAACCCAACCCAAGTCCCAAGTCCCATGACCCACTAGTGGAACAATAAGAAAAAGCCCAATGACCCAAATATAAACCTTTCCCTTCCCCCCAAACCTACTGTCGAAAGCAACAACATCAGACAAACAAACAAAAAAACAAACCATTTTAAACTCAATCAACTGGCTACCACTGTCCCCTGGCGTCGCGCCACCGGCGCCTACCCTCCACCGAACCGGAGCTCATCCCTGCTGCTTACTTCTTCCCTTCCCTGTTACTATGTATTCTGTAAGTTTTTTTTTTATTAGTTACTGAATTAGTTTTGTTGGTAATTAGTATTATACCTTGTTTCTTTAAGAGGGTTTTTGTTTATAAATTAAGTTATTAAGATGTTGTTGTGTACTCGTGTTAATTGAAAGTTTGAAGGACGAATTATTATTGATATCTATAATATGTTATTGTTATAATTAGGTTTGTGGCTTTGTGTGATTGTGAAAATGAAACCAAACTCTTATTAGCAATTTGTTCAAAAGAAAAGCCCCGAAAATAATGATGTTGGTTCAAATACAACTCTAAATACTGATAACAATGACACGCAATTGAATGATGATATTGGTATGCAAGAGAATGATGACGTTGATAATAATGATAATGATATGCAAATGAAGCTAATCAAGACGGATTTACGCAATTGAATAGGTGGGAAGTATGTGAACAATGCTCTAATTTGTACGGTCGAAAGAGATACTTTTGATAAGGTGAAAGAAGAGGATTTAATTGCTCGATTTCAAGCGTTTAAAAACCGAAGAGGAAAAATCTATTAGGTATTTATTTAACTTTGTGTATTATCGTTTTTTTATTTTTGTTTCGTTTACATTATATTAACTACGACAAAAAATATTTTTTGAATGGTACCCCTAGTTTTTTTTTTGTAGATCCGCCACTGATTGCTAGGTAGTCAAGAGAGACTCCAACGTACAGACAAAAAAATGGTGTTTGCTTTCGAGGTGAAACATAACATGTTCATACAAGGGAAGGGTGTCCTCCTTTTTATAAGACATCATGGGCCAAATATCACTAACCCTTAACCACGACGATGGGCTTGAGCCCGGGTTAAGGGTTTGCCTCCCTTCGGCCCAAATAATTAGTACAAAAGCATATAGTAATAAATGATGATGTAAGAGAAATAGAATACCGCTCTGCCAAGGTGCCATGTGCGTGACAGGAATGGCTGTAGGTGTCTTCCCCTTCTGATGGGCGACATGGTTGACCTGATGGAGGCATCTGATGTGACGTCTGACCAATTGTAGATCGACGTGCAGTGTACAGCACCTCTGACGGTACTGTACATGCATGGCTTCAGTATGTGCAGCATGGATGTTGTCATGTCGTTGTACCTGGGGCAGGGTAGTTGGACCACCCTGCCACGTGTCATTCTCTGGTAGGTTAAGCATGCGCCAAGATTTGACAGGATCTTCCTGGATTAAGATCTTCCGTACATGCTCGTATACGATGTTGCCTATTTGTCTGCGCATGTGGCCAACACGCATTGAATGTGTTGTTGCTGACGTCTTCTGTGTTGAGAGCTGTTGCACATCTACTGCATGATCAGTAATGTGTTTTGGCGCTGAGAGTAGCTTACGCATATTCTTTCACGAATAGACTGTGCAGGCTTGTTGAATTGAGTTGTTTTTATGGGATAGGGTTATCCACATCTATGTCAGGATTTGATACCATATCCTTTCAATAGCATTATATGACCCTTGGGTGGATAGTTTGTTATATGATTTTTTTTTTCTAAAGTTTTTTTTTAACGACCAACGAATCAATTTCCGAGCACTCTCGGGCACCCTTTTGGCGAAGCAGGTATTCGAGAGTACCCGGTCCACCAATTGCCACCAATACCCGGGAAAACCCGACCACTCACCCGCCCAAAGGCACGATAGTGAAATTATCGGTAAAATCGGTCGGGATCAGGACTCGAACCCAAGCCAATGGCTGGGTCATCCCTCATTTCCCCTTCACCAATGTCCTTCAAATGTAGTTAGTAGGAATTGAACCCAAGTCTACCATATAAAACTTTAGACCCTCAACAAACTAGGCTACAAGTATGTTGAGGGTCTAAAGGTATCGGACATTATTATTTTTTTTATAAAGTGTTTTGTATGGAAAAAAGTTTTAGAACAACATTATTTACGGATCTCAAGACGATCTGATTCTCTCCTTCTCCAAGTGTTTTGATGTTTTACTTGAATCTTTTTGTCGATTCGATTAATATTCCAAAGTAGTTGTGTTTGTTCTTTGGGGATGGGACTATGACCGAAGCTGTCAATGTGGGCCCATATTACTTTTGTTTGTTTCTAAGAGGTTCCTGCCCAATATTTGTCCCTAGATTACACCCCAAGTAATACAACATGGTCTTTTTGACCAATATGTTTGACTCACATTTCTATCTCACAATTTGATTCAAATAATGTGCATCAAAATAAGTTTTCCTCGAGTAAAATTATTACTTTTATAAGCTTTGTTTTTGCAAACAATATTCGAAATATAAAATTTTCAAAATACATTTTCACAACAACGTTTCGATGTAGTAATTTGTGTTAGGATCTAGAGGCTTCGCTCTTATAGTCTTATATGTCCTTTGGGCACGAGGACCACTTCGGGTACATATACTCGATAAGCAGTTACCATCCTATAAAAATCAAACTTATATGCATGTTCATATTGTCCGTTAACATAAGTTGATTTTGTTGTATGCCATTCCATTAACTTATTCAATTAGTTATATTGCCACGCTAGCTCTTATGATCTAGTATCCGCACGACAAACATATGATTGATTGGATTTAAGTTAGTAAATTAGTAGTTACATTACAGAAGGGAATATTAATGTAATATATTAAATTTTAGAAGTCACCAAGAGATTAATTTAGTTATATATTTTCATAAAAGTTATATTTTCGAAATGGTTAGGACAATAATTGTAAATATTTTAGACAAGAGTATATAATCATGTCGTGTTCCATGTTTTTAATAATAACCATCCGGGTCAAAGATTTTGTCCAAAACCCATAGGAAACTAGGTTACTTTGATGATTGCACTAGTATCTACCATTTCTATCATCCCCTTTCTCTCTTTTAGTCTTTTATAATCATAACTAAATCTCTGTATTCCCTCTTTTTCTTTATCACTGTTCACTAAGACTAAGACTTTGAGTGTGACCTAGTGACCACCCAGGCTGTATCCCCACCCCCAAACCTAAACCTAACCACTTTGTGTCCCTGTCATGCGTCGTACTGAACTGGTACACTAGCTGTTACACCCTCAAATTCTACGTGCGGGGTTTTACCGCGAGGCGCGTGACACACTAGGATTCAAGTCAACGGTCAAAATAAACGACAACTAAATGTAAAAGATACGTAGACCATTCATTAAGTTTTCAAAATATAATTAATGTCCATACATGGTATCGTATTAGCGGGTTCATACGCCTAGCTAGCGTCCTTATAACATAGTAGTAACATGATGAATCATTCAAAACTTTTTGAAACGTTTTTACTCAAAACCTGTGAACTAACCAGCATTTTGTGCTGACGTTTTTTAGCATGTTTTCTCAGGTCGCTAAGGTAGCAGCTGTTGATAGGCGTACGGTGTCGCACGACGTCTAGGATTCATTTGCATGGTTTCAAACGTTGTCAAACTTACAGTATTTACATTTTTTGTTATAAAGATGTTTTATGCTTCCGCTGACATTAATTATATTTTGAAAACTTAATGAATGGTCTACGTATCTTTTACATTTAGTTGTCGTTTATTGTGACCGTTGACTTGAATCCTGGTATGTCACACGTCTCGCGGTAAAACCCCGCACGTAAAATTTGAGGGTATGACACTAGCCGTCGTCTCCCACTCCTTAAGTCTTAGCCACAGCCCCCTTAAACGGGTTTGGCACCGTCTACCACTGCTGCAATTTTTTGTAGCAGACCATGAGATAAGTATAAGAATAGGCGTAAGGACTAAGGGATATCATGTTAATTGCTTAGATTGTGATAATGATACATGATTTAAAAGATGATGTTTTAAATAAATAGTACACTAGCCTTATAAATGAGAACCTTAATTAAGATGGAAAAAAAAAAAAAAGCATGACACGCATCAATGAATTGGATGAGACTCGAAATAAAATCAAAACTATAACCCATGATTAATGGTCTAGGAGTATTGTGTTTTTTGCCCACTAAAAAATGGTGTGCATTTAAATTTTAAATTCTTACAAGTTTAAAGTTGGGTATATGTAAAAAATAAATGTTCTTTGATCAGGAAAGAAAAAAAACTAAACAGGTTAAACCTTAATACTCGTATTGAATACCGCTACAAAGCCATTAGAGCACCAACAACGTGTTGTTTTTGCATGTGTGTTCCACCGTGCCAAGTCCACGGACCTGATCACACGTTCAACCACATTATGGCACTGATCATCCGGTTCGTTTCAAGTCCGGACAGCCAGACCTTCGACGGACTTCTATTGTGGTTCCCCCACATATACACACATACGGTTATAGGTTAGGAGTTGGCTACAAAGTCTAATTTTTTGTACAAAGTGTATAAAGTCGTATGGGCTTTTAGATTAAATTAATTTATGGACTCTTAGGGTGGTCTGGGCACTGCCGGCAACATTACCGAACCCCCACCAACCCCACCTTACCACGTCAAAATCACAGAAAAACTTAGTAAAAATACCGTAGCCGGTCGGTTAGGTGTAGCCGATTGGTGAAGCTTTTAACCGCAACCGAGGGGGTGGCGGCAGTGTAGCCAAACCACCCTAGCAGACGAGTGCCCCGTCCACCCTTAGGGTTCTAATATAATGTTTTAGTAATCTGTAAGACCCTAACACGTAAACACGCGAATAATCGCTTAAACTTATGAGTTTTGGCTTTAATCAAAAATCACGACGATTAAAACTTTAAACTTTATAACTACAATCCCTTATAAGGACTTTGATTTGATAGAGACCTTCAACTTTGATTTTTTTTGATATCACAAACCTATACTACGGTTTGTGTTTTAAACGACAATTTATTGCGGAAGTGTATAAGTGATCGGGTGTGTTCGGCTCTCCTCTTGACTTGATCCGTGCTCCGGAGCTCCTACCAAACGAGTACCTGACACCATTACACAAGTAATGGTTAGTGAGGTTGCTAATACTGCATTTACTATATTAGAAATGTCGTTGCGCGTCGAAACGGAACGAACCAGACCCAACGGCCCCATATCAAGAAAATAAACTGTTAAACTTTTGCGCAACAGCTGTTCGGTTCGCATTTACCCCTTTTAAAACTGGTAATCTTACTTCGGCTTTCAAATAAGAAATGTTCTACGTTCAAATACCTTTCCAAGCATATAAAGAACACCCCCTAACGATTTTTCTATGATTTTATACGAAGTTTTGAAAATCAGCATGTCTGTTAGAAGTGTGACCTGCCCGGGTCAGTATGTGACCCGCCCGGGCTGACCTGGTATTTAAAATCTCTGAATTTTGACCCGCCCGGGTCGACCTGCTGATTTATTGTAACACACCAACCGATGGCGGAAACATCGAGGTGTCACGTAGTGACGATTGTTCAATAGCTCATGGACTAAAGTGTAAATTTGAATACATTGTTTAAATAGTTAATTACATTCGAATGAAATACAACAATTCTAGATGTCAACTAAACTAAAATACAATGAATCCAAAATCTAAGTAGAGTTCCAAAAGCTTAAAAGTCATCTCATAAATAACCTGAAACATGTACGAAAATAGTATATGTCAATACAAAATTTATTGGTGAGCATACCCTGTTTGAATATATATAGTAGGAAAAGTGTGTAGCAATTCATGTGCGGTACCATTTGCAATTATGTAATAAGTAATATCCGTTCAAAACCAAACCTGAGAATAATGACTAACACATGACTAACCAACTGAATAATGAATAACAAGACAATGACCAAGATTCTCTTAACAGAGTCTCAAGGGGGTATACCATAGTACTATTCATTGAAAAGCTAGGCCGCCCAGCGGTTAATGATTTTGACAAGTCATAGACACACCAATTAACATAAAGCAAACACACATGAGAATTGCATTTAGTAAAAGAAATAGAAACTTGATAGTAAGTACATAAGTCACCCTAGAATAGTAAAACATGAAAAAGGGGAAAGATATACTCACAGTTTGCGAAAGCGATCAAAATCCACTTAAGCGGTCGTGAGCTAAGTAATGGGAATTCCGAGGAATTCAACCTATAATGTGTAAGAATACTAATAAGGGAAAAGTCTAAAAGTCTACGGTAACTAGGGTCTAAGGCATTAGGGTTTGCTAAGTCGATTTGGGGAATTAGAGTTTTTATGATAAGTCGCGTTAATGTAAAAGTTGTATATCACTAATAATATATGAAAGGTTGTAAATGTGGTTTAAATAATATAAGTTTTACCTATTGAATATTTAGATAAAAATATGTTTGAATAATTAAGACAAAATAATTTAGTTAATTACTTTAATTAAATTAAAGTAAATACAATAATCATAAATATATACATAAATAATTTTGAGTTACACAATGATCCAACAAAAGATAATAAAGACATTAAACCATAGGAGTATTTCAATTTTATAAGAAAAATATTTATAAAATAGATGTTTAAATTGTATAAGTAAATAAATGTTTTATTATGTCTAATTAAACATAAATAGGATTAAAAATACAAGACATGATCCATAAATGTTATTTTTTTTTTATAGAAAATGGATTCTTAAGGATGTAAATCAATGAAAATAATTTTCTCATAATTTTTATAAAGTTATTTATATTTAAAACTGATTTAATAGAATAAAATCATGTTTAAATGATAAAAAAATAGGAAAATTAATAAAAATAAGTGTTTTCTGAACCAATACTTTTTATTTCAGTTAATGATGATGAGAAATAATTACTCAAAAAGTTTGAGATTAAAATCATTAAAAATGAATTTTTAATCAATTAAATACGGTTTAAACAATTTAATTAATAAAAATTAGGAAAATAATATATTTTCCAGAAATAAAAAATATGATAATTTTCTATGTGGTGTCAAGAAGCTACCCCTAAATTTTCATAATATTTGGAGCAAAAATGAATTAATTATGAATATTATAAGTTTAATGTGTTTATATATTAATTAATATATAGTTAAAAAACAAAACTGAAAAAAAAAAAAGATGGTCCAGCGCTGTCCACAGGGATCGAACTCATGCCATTTCTGTAACAAGCAATCACACAAACCACTACACTACTAGACATATTTGTTGAATAAGTTTGAAAACAAAATAACTTAAACTTTAATGAAATTATCATCTTCTTCCCCAAACTAACCTATGAACCCTAACCCTAAGCCCGATTTCAATAATCCAATACAGACACAATACCCGGTCTGTAATAGAGGGCTTTCGATCCAAGATACAAATAAACAAAACGGCACAATAAAATCGGACGTACACAACGAATTGAGGTTCGAAAATAAAGCTTCTTTTTCGAACAGAAAACCTTCAAATTGTAGGTATTTGGGACGAGTTTTGATGCATTTTATGTGGGTTTCTGCTGTGAACAGTTTGGTGAACGGTTTAGGATAGAGAGTTTATAGGGTGACGGTTCAAAACATTGAGTTTTGATGGGTTCTTTAAGGCCGACGGTTACACACTCATTAACCCGATTATTGCACGATTTAAACTCGTTTAAATGCGTTATAATGGCAAGAATTGATGGAGAAACGTTTTGGTACAATAACCGATCAAAGTTTCTTGATAAAAATGCTTTATTGGGTTCGCCGGATTGTTTTTCCGGCCGCCGGACTTTAACCGAAAAAAAAAAACGTGGGAACCAGGATGAGGAACATTCTTGTTTTAAAACTTTTGTACATTGGCAAATATGGTCCCTTATGTTCTAACTAGGTTAGTTATATATAACTATGTTAATTTTTTTCTTTTATAAACCTTAACCAAGTTAACTAGATTTAACTTGAAACTTTTATAAAACTTTTTTTTATAGAAGTTTTTACGAACACGTTTTCACATACGCATTCGATTAAAACTCACATCCAATTCATAATAAATATAAACGATAATAATTTTTTTTTAGTTTACCCTAAAATTAAATTTGAAAACGACTAAACCAACAGGGATTATATTGGAAATATTTGAAGGGTTATTATTGTCAATCGGGTGAAACACGAGGGTGACGAATGTCACAGTCTCCCCTACTTTAGAAAATTTCGTCTCGAAATTTGTTACAAGTGGGGGTTTCTATGAACCTAAAGGCGTTGTAAAAGTCAAGTAAGTTTAAAAAAAAAATCACATCATTCATGTTTTGATAAATTTTAAAGTAGTTGTCTAATATCCAAAGTAAGAGTTTCAAAATCTTTGACAGTTGACCCGAGGTTAGGAAGTTGAGAGTTTAAATGAGAAAGGTTTTGGGAATGTGTAACGGGTGAGGAAAAAGGCACTGATGAAGGTAGTCTCCCCTACTTTAGAAAGGTTTCTGCCCGAACTTTATTAAATACGGGTAACAGGATTTCGACTAACAGGGAGTGTAAAAGTATACAAAGTTTAAGGGTTTCTGAAGAGGTGGTCAACAAGAAAAGCTCCAACAAAACTAATTGAAACTTATGTAAAATGTTCTTATTGAAAATTCTAGCTATTAGCCAACAATCTAATGAAGAGATAGTAATGGGTAGGTCCCTGGTCAGACTCCTAGTCCGTTCCCGCAGTATCGTTTATGCTTATATATATAGGGTGTACGGCAGCTGACCCACCACACTCCCGATACTTTGGACTCGTACTGATTGTCTACCAATAGCCTAAGTAGAATCACACACCACCCCCATGTACCTGTAAATCCATGATTGCGTTCCGGACCGTAATCATCGATTTACCTTACACTAGGGTGCTATGCTTTTCCATAACACTAACATAAGTAATACAAGAAACAATGCGTGCAACCAAAATGTAATAACTACTGTAATGGAATAATGTTCAATCATGACATGGTTAGAGGTCCTTCCCTTTCGGGTTTTCCCTTTAACCGTAATATGAATAACATATAAGTATAAGACATGGTTAGCGGTTCTTCCCTTTCGGGTTTACCATTAACCGGTAACTCCTGTTCACATCGTTGGCTTTAAACACTCATATTGATAACCCCTGAGGTTTACACCGTTCCCCTCGGATTAAAGAAATACTCTAACCCGAGTCGTACGTGGGTACTGGCTTAGATTCCATATGAGTTATCAACTAGTATGTTCATTGACCATGATGATGAAAGAAAAAAAATGTATGTATAACAGGGTTTTGCTCAAAACAAGAAGGAAAATGTGCATACCAAATGTACGCTCATGTAAGTATATAAGTATAACATAAAATTTCGATTGAAAGAATAGTATAATTTAAATCGAGTAAATCGCTCAATTTGAACCAGATGAAAGTAAACGAGTTGAACTCTTGCAAATAAGCAGCGTGAAAATAATCACAAATAACGTGTTAGAAATAACTATGAATAAAGTGGTGCAAGAATAAAATAATAAAGTTTTACGCAAATGAGTGTGCACGGAACAGGTGTATAGTCTACTGGCATGCGAGTTAAAATCTAGTAATTTTACATATATGCGTTATACTATAAAAGACATTTAGAAACATTCGGTTAAGAGTGTATGTCAAAAGTTTTGCGACTGAAGGTGTGCAAGTGTAATAGGATAAATTTTCGTATATCAAAAACGTAGTTTGCTCAAACTTTGAGATATAGTTGAAAAGATAGTAGTAATGCATGAGGATAACTTTTTAGAAATCGAAGTGTGTTTTAGATTCAAACAGCTTCATTTGAAAAAATTTCATAAATACACATTTTCATGTGTTTACGAGAAGTCGAGTTTGAAAAATGTTATAAGGCTTATTATTAGTTGCAAATTTCTCTCGAAAATATATATTGGATATGTCATATATGAAAACAAAAAAAAAAATTACATTTGATCTTTAAAATATGCAATACAAGTTTGTAAAATACAAAATGAAACCGTTTCATGAAGTAATGTGTAAATCTAATGTGTTTTAAAAGACCAAGATTTAAAATGACGTGAATGATAAAAGTCAATGCGACATTAGTGTAAAAGTCACAAAGCATAAATGAAAATAATGTAAGTTTTAATGCGATAATATAGCGGATAAAAGTTTTAATAATGATGATAAAAATCCAAAGCGAATAATCAATGAGTATATAAAACATCAAGAGATGGAATTTAAAATCCAAATGTTAAACAAAACTTAAGAGTCACTAATGGAAAACGGAAAAAATGCGCAAATAGCGATAGCTATTAATAGAGAAAACTCAAAAGACATAATAACTTTATTATAGAAAATTATGATAAGAGTTTCAAACAACAAATGAAAAATATATCAAAAATGTGATACTGAAAATATTTCTAATGAAACTGGTGACTAGCCAAAGAGATTGAAATATTATTAGTGACTTGTGGGGAGCGTACTTGAACCTATGAGTGAATGGTCATTTTTTTTCGTGATTGCACATACCCCGTCACTGATAAATTTCAAAACCTTTAGCGAGACTTTAAAGCGAGATGTAGAAACAGATCCCTGAGATGTGGATTTCACTCCTAACTCAAAGATGTATTTCAAAATTGAAAACAATTGAGGAATGAAACCAATCACTAAGTTAAGGATATCACCCCAGCTTAGTGGTTAAGTTTCTTTTTGAAGGAAATACTCTTTGAGGTGTGGATGTCACTCCTATCTCAAAGGTATATCCCTAAGATAAGTAACATATAGAGGAGTGAAACTAATCACCAAGATATGGATACCACTCCTAACTTGATGATATCGTTTCGTTTGTGAAATACGAGCGTCTTCTTCGCCAAGCAAAATATCGAAAGAATAACGAGAAATAATCATAACGAAAATATCTTGAAAGAAAATATAAGAATAAGAGAAATATACACGAGAGGACTCGCGAAAGTAAGCTTAGTTATAGACTAGGCTAAAAGGCATTCTAATAACCTAATTCCCTATAACTATGGCTCTGATACCAATCTGTAACACCCCAACCGATGGCGGAAACATCGAGGTGTCACGTAGTGACGATTGTTCAATAGCTCATGGACTAAAGTGTAAATTTGAATACATTGTTTAAATAGTTTATTACATTCGAATGAAATACAACAATTCTAGATGTCAACTAAACTGAAATACAATGAATCCAAAATCTAGGTATAGTTCCAAAAGCTTAAATGTCATCTCATAAATAATCTGAAACATGTACGAAAATAGTATATGTCAATACAAAATGTATTGGTGAGCATACCTTGTTTGAATATATATAGTAAGAAAAGTGTTTAGCAATTCATGTGCGGTACCATTTGCAATTATGTAATAAGTAATATCCGTTCAAAACCAAACCTGAGAATAATGACTAACACATGACTAACCAACTGAATAATGAATTAACAAGACAATGACCAAGATTCTCTTAACAGAGTCTCAAGGGGGTATACCATAGTACTATTCATTGAAAAGCTAGGCCGCCCAGCGGTTAATGATTTTGACAAGTCATAGACACACCAATTAACATAAAGCAAACACAGATGAGAATTGCATTTAGTAAAAGAAATAGAAACTTGATAGTAAGTACATGAGTCACCCTAGAATAGTAAAACATGAAAAAGGGGAAAGATATACTCACAGTTTGCGAAAGCGATCAAAATCCACTTAAGCGGTCGTGAGCTAAGTAATGGGAATTCCGAGGAATTCAACCTATAATGTGTAAGAATACTAATAAGGGAAAAGTTTAAGAGTCTACGGTAACTAGGGTCTAAGGCATTAGGGTTTGCTAAATCGATTTGGGGAATTAGAGTTTTTATGATAAGTCGCGTTAATGTAAAAGTTGTATATCACTAATAATATATGAAAGGTTGTAAATGTGGTTTAAATAATATAATTTTTACCTATTGAATATTTAGATAAAATATGTTTGAATAATTAAGACAAAATAATTTAGTTAATTACTTTAACTAAATTAAAGTAAATACAATAATCATAAATATATACATAAATAATTTTGAGTTACACAATGATCCAACAAAAGATAATAAAGACATTAAACCATAAGAGTATTTCTATTTTATAAGAAAAATATTTATAAAATAGATGTTTAAATTGTATAAGTAAATAAATGTTTTATTATGTCTAATTAAACATAAATAGGATTAAAAATACAAGACATGATCCATAAATGTTATTTTTTATAGAAAATGGATTCTTAAGGATGTAAATCAATGAAAATAATTTTCTCATAATTTTTATAAAGTTATTTATATTTAAAACTGATTTAATAGAATAAAATCATGTTTAAATGATAAAAAAATAGGAAAATTAATAAAAATAAGTGTTTTCTGAACCAATACTTTTTATTTCAGTTAATGATGATGAGAAATAATTACTCAAAAAGTTTGAGATTAAAATCATTAAAAATGAATTTTTAATCAATTAAATACGGTTTAAACAATTTAATTAATAAAAATTAGGAAAATAATATATTTTCCAGAAATAAAAAATATGATAATTTTCTATGTGGTGTCAAGAAGCTACCCCTAAATTTTCATAATATTTGGAGCAAAAATGAATTAATTATGAATATTATAAGTTTAATGTGTTTATATATTAATTAATATATAGTTAAAAAACAAAACTGAAAAAAAAAAGATGGTCCAGCGCTATCCACAGGGATCGAACTCATGCCATTTCTGTAACAAGCAATCACACAAACCACTACACTACTAGACATATTTGTTGAATAAGTTTGAAAACAAAATAACTTAAACTTTAATGAAATTATCATCTTCTTCCCCAAACTAACCTATGAACCCTAACCCTAAGCCCGATTTCAATAATCCAATACAGACACAATACCCGGGTCTGTAATAGAGGGCTTTCGATCCCAAGATACAAATAAACAAAACGGCACAATAAAATCGGACGTACACAACGAATTGAGGTTCGAAAATAAAGCTTCTTTTTCGAACAGAAAACCTTCAAATTGTAGGTATTTGGGACGATTTTTGATGCATTTTATGTGGGTTTCTGCTGTGAACAGTTTGGTGAACGGTTTAGGATAGAGAGTTTATAGGGTGACGGTTCAAAACATTGAGTTTTGATGGGTTCTTTAAGGCCGACGGTTACACACTCATTAACCCGATTATTGCACGATTTAAACTCGTTTAAATGCGTTATAATGGCAAGAATTGATGGAGAAACGTTTTGGTACAATAACCGATCAAAGTTTCTTGATAAAAATGCTTTATTGGGTTCGCCGGATTGTTTTTCCGGCCGCCGGACTTTAACCGGAAAAAAAAAACGTGGGAACCAGGATGAGGAACATTCTTGTTTTAAAACTTTTGTACATTGGCAAATATGGTCCCTTATGTTCTAACTAGGTTAGTTATATATAACTAAGTTAATTTTTTTCTTTTATAAACCTTAACCAAGTTAACTAGATTTAACTTGAAACTTTTATAAAACTTTTTTTTTTATAGAAGTTTTTACGAACACGTTTTCACATACGCATTCGATTAAAACTCACATCCAATTCATAATAAATATAAACGATAATAATTTTTTTTTTTAGTTTACCCTAAAATTAAATTTGAAAACGACTAAACCAACAGGGATTATATTGGAAATATTTGAAGGGTTATTATTGTCAATCGGGTGAAACACGAGGGTGATGAATGTCACATTTATCATCTCCGAATTTTGACCCGCTCGGGTCAAAATGTGACCCGCCCAGGCTGACCTGCTGGAACTTTATTAAGCCATGAAAATTTATGCCTTTACAAGCCCAACCCTTCACTATGGGCGTTTTTGGACATCCGGGACCTACCCAATATTATTTTAGACCTGCATAGATATGTTCTATATATATATATATATATATATATATATATATATTATATCACTTCTCGGTTTTGACCCATTAGAAACCACTTAGTTCGGTTTTAGCCGTTTAACCCATTAAGGCCTTAGGTTTTACACAACTTTATTTAACCGTTCAAAAAGCATAACAATCATATTGTCAACCCGTTGAACACTTGTTAAACTAATCAACATTATCTGATTCACTTGTTATGACTCGGTTTATGGATTTATCCTTTTGAAAATCTTTAGAATCCCCAAAATACCCTTAGAGGTCTATATTCCGTTTTAGTCACCTATAGGCGACATAACTTGGTTCTCGCCCATTATTTCAACTCGTTAGCAAGTTTGAAAACTCCTAAGCCCTTACGGACTTAGCGTATTACCAATTTCTCGAATTCACCATTTTAGATTGCATTTAAACGCATTAGTGCGTATTTGACACATTTATGGAAAACAACTCACCGATTGGACACCCATGTTTCATGTGGGTGATTTCCCCCCACCTTTAATCGCCCATGGTCTTATTTTACACTACGGACGTACCCGGTAGCGTTAACTCATTCCTATATTATTCGAATCATCTATATGATCCGTTGGCGTCTCATGCGCTTTTCGTTCCAATTCATCAACCTGTGACAATCCTCAATTTGCAATATTATTATCCGGGAACCCTAATGGTGTCATACCATCATCTGACCCGTTCGTCTTACCATTTAACACTCAATTATTAAGCTTTCTGTAACACCCCAACCGATGGCGGAAACATCGAGGTGTCACGTAGTGACGATTGTTCAAAAGCACATGGACTAAAATGTAAATATTAATAGCAATTAACTTCCATTATTCAAAATGAAATACAAAAAGTCTTAATAGATATCTCAAACATAGAAAATAAATGTTCAACTTTTATTTAAGCACTAGGTCCAGCCTAAGCGTGAAAGCAAGTAAGATCAAACGTCACCTGAAACATGTACAAAATAATTTGTCAACACATATAATGTATTGGTGAGTACATCTGCTTAATATATATAATAGAAAACGTTTCGCAATTCTTGTGTGGTATACCATTTGCAATTATGTAATTTAAGTAATGTCCGTTCAAAATCAACCCTAAGAAATAAGTATCAAGAATCAAGAATCAAAACATTTTTGAGTAATATGAATCACAAGACAATGACCAAGGTCTCTCAACAAAGTCACAAGGGGTATATACCATAGTACTATTCATTGAAATGCTAGGCCCTCAAAGGTTAATGATTTTGACAAGTCATAGACACACAAATTAACATAAAGCAAACACACATGAGAATTGCTATATTAGTAAGAAGTAATAGAAACTTGATAATAATAGGTACATGAGTCACCCCAAAAATAGTAAAACAGTAAAAAGGGGAAAGATATACTCACAGTTTGCGAAAGCGATCAAAATCCACTTAAGCGATCGTGAGCTAAGTGATGGGAATTCCGAGGAATTCAACCTATAATGTGTAAGCATACTAATAAGGAAATGTCTAAGAGTCTAAAGTAACTAGGGTCTAAGGCGTTAGAGTTTGCTAGGTCGATTCGGGGAATTAGAGTTTTTTTTATGATACGTCGAATTAATATAAAGTTGTATAAAGATAATACACCAAAGTTTTGTAAATGTGGTTTAGGTAATATAATTATTACCAATTGAATATTTAAATAAAATATGTTTGAATAATTAAGACGAAATAATTTAGTTAATTATTTTAACTAAATTAAATAAATACAATAATCATAAATGTATAAATAAATAATTATGTGTTTCACAATGATTTAACAAATGGTAATTAAGATTTTCAAACGCAAAACATTTCTATTTTATAAGAAAAGTATTTATAAAATAGAGGTTTAAATAGTGTAATAAATAAATATTCAATTATGTCTAATTAACATAATTAAGATTAAAAGTAGAAGACATGATCCAAAAATGTTAGTTTTAAAGAAAATGGATTCTTTATGATGTAAATCAATGAAACTAATTTTCTTATAATTTTTATAAACTTATTTATATTTAAAAACTGTTTTAGTGAGATTAAATCATGTTTAAATGATTAAAATAGGAAAATTAATAAAAATAAATGTTTTCTGAACCAATAATTTTTTTATTTCAGTTCATGATGATTAGAAATAATCTCCCAAAAAGTTTGAGATTAAAATCATTAAAAATGGATTTTAAATCAATTAATTATGATTAAAATAATTTAATTTAATAAAAATATAAAAATAAGACATTTTCCAGAAAATAAAAGTGTGGTAATTTTCTATATGGTGTCAAGAAGCTACACCTAAATTTTCATGATTTTTGAAGCAAAAACGAATTAGTTATGAATATTCTAAGAATAATGCATTTATATATAATTATAAATATAAATACTATATTATATTAAAAAATCAGAAAAGAAAAAGTTGAACCTGGTGATAGTGGGGGTCTAACCCTGGTCTTTTGCAAAGAACAACACAAACCAAACCACTACACCACCATGGTGTTTTGTTGATTTTATTCTAACATAAATTCTTTTAACATATTATTATAAGTTATCTTCTTCCCCAAAATAATAGCATGAACCCTAACCCTTATCTAGATTCAATAAACCTGATTACATAACAGTTTAGCTATCGATTTCATAGGGGAAACGATCGGCCACAATTAAAAAGCAAAACGGCATCAAAAAATTAGACTTACAATGTTGTTTAAGTGTCGAAAACTATCACAAAATAATAATCAAACAGATTCAAACACACAGATCATCATTTTCAAACGTTTTCATTAATAAATCACTCGATTACACGTTGAAATATAGATACAATCAAGGTATGAACGATAAACGAGTTTAACAAAACACTACAGAGAGTTTCTGAAAGTGGAGGGAATAATAATGATCAAAAGTTACATTCAAAAATCAAACTTGTCTATTTATAGACTGCACATTCGCCCAAATTGATTGTGCGAATGTGCAGGTTCGCCCAAATCATAAGGTCGAACCAAGTTCTACTATAATCTAAATCTTCATTCGTCCAAACCACTTCCTTCGCACCATTTAATCTTCCTTCGCACCAACTAAATTGCTCCTTCGCACCTTCGATATCACCAAAACATATTGTAATGTACAATCCAAAGCTTTAGTCGCACTTTTGCATCTACAAACTCCCCCTCGACTATTGCTTGGATTGTGTTCGTCGTTGTTCGTCCATTCTTATGTTCATCAGTCTGATGTGTCGTTGAATCCTTTGTTCTTTTGTCATCACCGGTTCATGAAATTGCTTTTGCTTCTTCGTTTTCAGCTCAGGCACCTTTTGCTTTTCCACAAACTTTCCCAACTTCTCACCATAGTCACACCCAGCATTGATATCATACGCAAAGCATAGAAATACCACACGTTGGTACTTTCCTGCTTGCTCAGCATCTTTTGCATCTGAATAGATCGGATTATAGAACAGCATGATAATATCCTCATGTGAACAGTTTATCAACCACATGGGATCAAAGATATGCACTTTCTTGTAGTTTGTCTCTCCGTCTTTCAACACAATCACGGCCTCTGCTATCTTCCAATCATAATACCACCAGATGAAATCTTTGGCGAAGTGTTGTGGGATAGGCAACAAAGGAATCTTCTTCAACACTCGCGGTGGTTTATACTTTAACGTCACCTTGGGCATACCAGTTATCAAATCAATATCCTTCTTATGAACAATTCGCTTTGGATATTGTGGTGTAAACAAGTCCCACTTGGTTCGGCTTTCTCTAGTCATCTTCTCAGCAAAGTAAGTAATCTGACTATTTGACGCTCCCGTTAAACGGTGACGACAAATATCACGGATTGCCCAATATGGAAGAGTCTTCAAGTGATGAAACTTGTCGAAATACAAGATCCCCTTCTCCCACTTTACTGCGAAGCATCTCAACTCTTTAACAAACTTCCAGGCCAATGCACGATCTTTGAAAATTCCATTGTGAAGTTTGTAAAAGCTTCCTTGAATATCAGGTTTCAGACGATTGTTTTCCTTTTCTTTCAACTTCTTCAAAAACTCTTTCAAACTCTCTGACTGCTCGAACCTTGGCTTGTTATGCCCTTTAAAGATTTCGTCTTCAAACGCTTTGCTCTTTTCTTTCGCTAGTTTCTCGGCATGGTTTAGCAGTTCATCTGAGAAAGAGAATCCACAATCTTGATTTGTCCTGAAATATTGTGGATACTCTTCGCTCGTAATGTCTTCCATTTCAACTTCCTCGAATGCATGAACATCATGATCATCCGAATGATTTCCAGCTTCTTTCTCAGGAATCTTTGGAATAAAGTTGTCTGCAAGTAATTCTTCCAACGTCTTGCCTACTTGCTTTGCTAAACCTTCAAGTATTTCTTTCGAAATTGCCGCAGAAACTTCCCCATCCTCAAGATCAGGGTCATCAAACTCCAACTCGAATAGTTTATTGTTCGATTCAAATATTTCTGGAAACCTGCTAGTCATGTCGATCGTCCAGACTCGATCAGTGAGCATCTGGCGATACTTGTTCTTATCCTCTTCAGACAATGACTGCAATTTCTCGTTCTAGAATATGTCATCATCAACATTCTCTCCAGGAGCCTTAGAGCTTGATTCACCACCCTTATCTGAGTCACGCTTCTCATATGTAAATTTGTCAGCGTCATCATCATCGTCATCACTACTATCATCAAACGCAGAGCCGTTTCCATCACTCGAACCATCATCTGATCCTCCATCATCCTTATCATCCTTCTTCTTCTTCTTTGTATCGTTTCCTGCATCTTCATCAAGTTCATCATCTTCTTCTTCATCAGATAGTTCGTAATCAACTTGTTCTTCTTCTCTTTCTTTGTCTACTTCACCAGCTTGAAGTTGAGGAGCTTGAGAGTACAAGTTCTTGATCAGATCATCCATATGCTTGTTACTCTTCTTTAACTGTTTGTTCTCCTCCTTCAAGACTATGATTCTTCTGGTGTTTCGTTGCTCATGCTTCAGCAACTTCTTATTTTCTCTCTTCAATCTTTTGATTGTCTTCTTCAAGGTTTCATTATCATCTGCTGATGTGACTACGACCTCCAACATCTTCTTATCATTAGACTTTAACTGCTCAATCTCTGTTTGTTGTTTGTTAATCAGATTCATCATTTCAGACAGTCTCTGATTCACAGCAGTCATAATATCACTGTCCACCGAAACTTTTGTCTTCTTTGGTGGTTCAACAGCATCAGGCAGTTTACCTTTTCTGATCTTCTTTAGCACATTATCCAATGCCTCATTAACATCATCCATAGGTATTTCTTCAGTTTGTGGTGTGCTCGATGTTGTTGCAGTCTTCTGCTTCTTTTGAGCTGGTGCAATAACCGGTGATTTAGAACTTGTAGCTGGTGGCAATTTCTTACCAGCTATCAAAGATTCTATCTCTTTCTTCCTCTTAATGCTCGGCTTCTCCTGTTTCTTCTTTTCTTTCCTAGCAGCTTGCACAGGAGAACCAACAAATGTCTCATCAACATTCAAACCCAGCTCTTCTTCATCAACAGGAATAGGGCTTTTGTTCCCTTGATCTTCAACGTTTTGGCTAGCAGACGCACCAGCCTCAGTGGCCTTGGGCATCGTTGTCTCTACCGTTTCAGCATCTGAATTCCATTGTTCTTCCTCTAGCGTCTCTTCTGAATCAATAGACGCTTCATCAACTAAATTCAATCCCTTTTTCGCCATTCTCTTATTTCTTCTTTGAGTACTTTTCTTCTTCTCAGGTTCAGAAACCCCTATCCTTATCTCTTGTTTCTTTGTCTTCCCACTCTTTGCGCCTACATTCACAACTTGTCTTTTGCGCTTAGCATCAGGATCAACATAATGTAACAGATTATCAGGATCAGAATCACTGTTTACATTCCTCACAAGCCCTTCACCCGGATCTGTATAATCCACTCTAGCTAGGTGTCCAAATAAACGTCTTACTGGAGGACGTTCTTCAACAGACAAACCTTTATACGCTTTCATCCTAGCGAGTGTATTCAGCGACATATGTTCCTGAACAACAATGTGTTTAGGATCTCTTTTCAGCTCCTTGTACTTGTGATCAAATATCATTTGAAGAAAACGAGGATATAAAAGAAACTTCAGATTCCTCGTGCCATTCACGGGCTCCAGTAAATGAGACATCAGCATGCCAGAGACATTGAACGGTTTGTTCAATACTAAAGCAACCATCATAGAACTGATGCTCTTTCTCATCAAATCATAACCTCCTGCTGCAGATCCGAATACGTGAATCAAAACGTGTGCCAGATACTTGAATTGTGGGCACAGTTTTCCTTTATGCAATGAACCGTCAGTGATTGGTCCATTGTACTTCATCCTGAGGAAGCACTTTCGCTGATCCATAAATGTAAACTCCTTTGGATCATTCGGCTCATCATTCAGATTCAACGCTTCCCTCAAATCCTCTTCGCAAACAATTACTCGTTGTCCTTGAATCTTGCTCGTCAAACAAGATTCGCACTTCCAGAAGTCAAGTTTAGCATTTGACCAGAATTCCTGTATCATATCTCTGTAGATAACTGTCGGCGTAGCAATGGCATCTATCACCCTGCTTCTTTTCAGAAAATCAATGATGCCGACGAACTCTGTGTGCTTTTTTTACGTCTCCAAGATACGCACAACAGTTGTGCGCGTTTTCAAAGTCTAGCTGTTTAGCAGGCTGTGATGAGGATCCTGCTTGTTCCGTCGTCTTTTGTTGTTCAGTCATCGTTAAATCTGCAAAACAAACAAAAACACACGTTAAAAATCGACAAAATTTCAAATTGAAAATTTTTGGTCATAAACTTCCTCTTTCGCCCAAACAGGGGTACGAAGGAGTTTTTACAAGGTACGAATGTAGAACATAAATGGTACGAATGTATAAATTCTGAATAAAGATTTCATTCGCCCACATAAACGTCATTCGACCGTTTTGATTTCTCCTTCGCCCATACGTACTGGTCGAAGGAAACAGTTCATAATTTTGAAATATCAATTTTGAAATTGAATGATTCTAAACATGTCCATTTGATTGAAATCAAACCTAATAATGTCGATTAACATTCCTAGACTAACAGATTCAACAATTATGTATTGTGTATGTGTTTTCACCTAAAAACTAGGGTTTAAACAACTAATTGATCAATCAGATGAGTTTTAAACCATGGTTTTGGTTATATCTCCCCCTAAAACACACACACAATAAACCCTATGCACTAATTGAAACAATTATGTTGATTTTAAACGGTTTTGGACAGTTAGGGCTCGTAAAATAAAACAGGGATTAGATCTTGAAATCCTTGTTGATAACCTGTAAAATTGATGGCAAAATGATCAGTGTGAATGCACGAACACAATGGAATGGTATAAAATGAACGAGCAATAAGGTGAGTTTAAAGTTAAAAATCTGGAAAAAAATATGAATGGGGTTCGAATGAGGAGATGGGTATATATAGGCTTGCCCCTTCGCCCGTTTTAGTCATACGAAGGAGAAGCTTTTGTCTCCTTCGACCCTAGTAAAAGGGTACGAATGAGGCAAAAGGGTTCGAATGAGATAATGTTCATGAACACTCTCCTTCGCCCAAACAAAACATACGAATGAGCATGAGAAATCCCACATTCGACCAACCGAATGGGCGAATGAGAATTGGGATTTTTGAAAATTTTCCAAATCTCAAAAACGAGTCCCGGTCCAATTATTTTCCAACTTTTAAGCATCCAACATTCATGTTTTCACATTTTAAAAGTTACAAAGCTCAAATGGTGTATCAAGATTTAGAAAATCGACATCAACCACCATCAGTTATCAAAAATAAGATGAAAATGAAAAATCTTTTTGAGTTTTGTAATTTTTGACGATAAAATAAAATGCAGAAATGTAAATGAAAACTGTAAATGTTTTTGGGATTTCCGGTAAAGGGATCATATCAATTTTTGAGAAATCTGATCACACCGTTGATCTTTTTGAAATTATTATCATTAAAGACAATGTGTGATCTGGCAATTGCTGATATTGTGATCCACATAAACTCACATGCAGACTTTTTGTGCAGTGCTTTATACTGATACTGATATTTATTGTATAAACGCAATTGTCTGTGGTTCCCACACACACGACATACTCCCGTATCAAGAAGTAAATGCACAAAGACTCATTGTAAAGCGTGATTATGCTTTCGTCGTCTGTAATTGTACAAGATATAATGCATAGAGGTATACAGGTCAGCAAATTAATGCAGCAAAGTAACATATGCACTATACCAGTTTGAGGACTGATATTAATCATGATTTGCATCAATGATCAATACGATGTAATAGATAATCTTTGATCATCATATAACATGGAAAGTCCCTCAATTCGGTAACTTTAGGATTTGGCATATAGCTCTTTTATAAAGACACCCTGTCTGATCTAGGTTCCTAATGACTTATAGCAGAAGATCAGAGAGGCTATCCCCAGACAACTAATAACATAACAACCCTAAACCTCCGAGTTTTGTACAGATACCCTATCAAACGAAATTACGGTACTAAGACCATATGCCCATGAGGAGTTCATCCACACAACAATTCGTTTGATATGTATGTAACAGGCACACAGTAATAGGTCTACGAAGCCTATCAGCACATCACACAGACTCAGACACACGCCCTATATAGCATTACATTATTTAGAATGTGTCAGATCCCCACTGATGTACTATCATTTCCCTTTATACTCCAAGAAATCATTTTAGAATTTTCTGATTTTTATAGATTTTTGAATTTACTGTTCCCAAGGATAAGCTGGAGCATTTCAAATATGTGACTGCCCAGATATCGTTTGTTCACAGAAAGCTGACGGCATTAATCTAAGGGAAGAAGATATAGCAGTCAACAAAGAAATTTTCTAATTTTTATGGATTTTGAAATTTTCCAATGTTTTTGGATTTTCGAAATTTTTCTGAAAAGCAGTAAAAATTTACACTAAAAAGTGATAGACTGAGGTGGTGATCAGTCCTGTTTTTCTTTAATACCGTTAGCTTTTAAAAGATAATCAAATCTGGATTTATCAAAAGCTTTGGTAAATAGATTTGCGCGTTGATAATCAGTGTGGATTTTGACCATATCGATCAACTCTTTAGCATAACAATCACGGATAAAATGATATTTAATCCGGATATGTTTAGCCTTTGAGTGATTTACTAAGTCTTTTGTTAATGCGATTGCGGCTTCATTATCACAGTAAATAGGGGTTTTAAGAAATTGCAAACCGTAATCCACCATCTGCTGTTGGATCCAAAGAACCTGTGAGCAGCAGCTCGATGCTGAAACGTATTCTGCTTCACATGTGGATAGTGCAACTGCGGTTTGTTTCTTGCATTGCCAGGTCACGAGCCTGCTCCCCATAAACTGACATCCAGCCATTGTGGATTTGCTATCTTTGTCACATCCGCCCCAATCTGCATCACTAAAAGCGATTAGGTCAAAATTATCATCATGAGGGTACCAAAGTCCTTTCGATGGACAACCCTTCAGATATCTAAGGATACGCTTGACAGCTGCAAGATAACTCTGTTTCGGCTTCGATTGATATCGTGCACAAAGACATGTCGCAAACATTATATCAGGTCTTGACGCTGTGAGATACATCAGAGATCCGACGATTGCTCTGTATGTAAACGGATCAGTCAGCTCCCCCTTAAGGTCAACTCCAATCCCGTGATTGGGCTGTATCGGGGTATCCATCGGCTTCGAATCATCCATCTGGAATCGGCTCAAGACTTCAGAAACGTATTTCGTCTGGTGAATAAAGATCCCCGTTGGTCTTTGCTCCACCTGCAAGCCGAGGAAAAACTGCATTTCTCCCATTGCGCTCATTTCAAACTTTTCCTGCATAACTTGTTCAAATTCCCTGCACAGAAGTTCGTTAGTTGACCCGAATATAATATCATCAACATAAATTTGTACAAGAAGCAAATCATCTCCTGTTCGTTTCGTGAACAGTGTGCAGTCTACGAGTCCGCGTTTGAATCCTTTCGAGAGAAGATACGTGCTCAGCTCCTGATACCATTGTCTCGGAGCCTGGTGCAACCCGTAGAGAGCTTTGTTTAACACATAAACCTTATCCCGGTGAATAGGGTCCTCAAAGCCTGGCGGTTGACCTACGTAAACTTCCTCTTTGACCACACCGTAAAGAAAAGCGCTCTTTACATCCATCTGATACACTTTAAATTTCTTCCATGATGCAAACGCTAGAAACATTCTGATAGCTTCCAAGCGTGCAACCGGTGCATAGATTTCATTGTAGTCGATTCCCTCAACCTGATGAAAACCTTGAACTACCAAACAAGCTTTGTTTCGCACTATGACTCCTCTGTCATCCTTCTTGCACTTAAACACCCATTTGGTTCCAATTTTCTTTCTTCTAGGGGGCAAATATGTCAAGGTCCATACACCAAGTTTCTGGAATTGTAATAACTCCTCCTGCATTGCTTCCACCCAGGCATCATCCAAAAGAGCATCCTTGTATGTCCGCGGCTCGACCTGCGGAACATAACAAGCAAATGACCAGTCATTTTGAAAACCATATTTCTGTATTTTGGCATATAAAGCAAGATTGCCAATATTTTCTGGTGCTTGAGCATTTCTCAGCTGCCCTCTTGTCATCACACTGCTACCAGGATCACCAATAACCTGTTCAAGCGGGTGTATCCGATGTATCCGAGATTCCGGATAATCAGGTACTTGTACTCCCGTTTGAGTTGTCAAATTCTCTGTAGAAACCAGATCATTACCCACATTCGATGTTGAAGCATCAGTATTAGATGGGTTCACTGGTGGTGTCACTGTAGCATTGTCCAGAATAGCTTCACTTGTTGCATCATCGTCTTCATATTCTGATTCGGATGAATTAAGCGATGTAGAAGCCTCTTGGAACACCTCTTCTTCCATCACAGGAGCAGTGGTATCATTAGAAGCTGCTTGAGGATTTACCGTGATCGGACGCACTAACGGTGAAGTCACGGCGTTTTCGACCTCGTAATATAAGCGAAGTACAGCTTCTTCAACCATGCTATCTAGATTGAATGATTCAAAGAAGTCTTTGTAATCAAACATCCAATCTGGTCCTCCACCCTGTACGTTTTGTGTATATCTTTGAACTTCGACATTAGTCCACTCCTCGACTTTTCTAGTTCTTTTGTTGAATACCCGTTTTAATGGGGTTGCATATCCAACAAAATAACCTTCTTCAGCCTTTGGTGCGAACTTCTCCGAAGGATTCAGCATTGTACACGGGGCACCAAATGGTTCTAGATACTCCAGATTCGGCTTGCGTCGGTTCAACAGCTCATAAGAAGTCTTGCCAAACTTCTTCACTGTCAAAACTCGGTTAAGAGTATAACATGCCGCGTAAATAGCTTCGTTCCAGAGTCCTGTTCTCGCCGTCTCTATAAGAGTCCTGTTCTTTCTCTCTGCGACACCGTTCTGCTGGGGTGTATACGGAGCGCTATATTCATGATGAATTCCTTTGTTTGCACAAAGATCCTCCATCTGAGCGTTTTTGAACTCCGTCCCATTGTCACTCCGGATTCGTTTGATCTTCAGACCATATATATTTTCCAGACGTGTAAACAGAACCTTCAGGTTATCAAAAGTGTCGCTTTTCTGATGCAAGCACATTACCCATGAAAATCTTGAATAATCATCAGTCACCACAAGACAGTACAGCTCCCCGGCATGACTTTTACGTCTGACTGGACCGAATAAGTCCATATGCAAACGTTCAAGTGGCAGCTCAACGGAATTGACTTTCTTTGGTCTATGGGATTGTTTGTGCTGCTTTCCCTTTTTGCAACTGACACACTTGTCATTCAAATGGAAGTGTTTTACATTAACTCCTGTGACAAGCTCATTCTTCACTAACTGGTTCATTTTTCGCAAATGGATGTGTCCCATTCTCCTGTGCCACATAATCGATTCTTTTTCTGTAGCCTTAGAGAGGAAACACGTGACTTGGCCATGGGTGGTCATTGCTTTGGACATGTCGAGAATATACAAGTTGTTTACTCTCGGTGCCTTCAGCATCACCCACTCTTTCGGTAACTCAAACCCAGGTTTCAAGATGTAGCAGGATTTGTCTTCAAAATACACAGAAAATTGTTTGTCACAAATTTGACTAACACTGAGCAGATTATAGTCTATCTGTTTCACGTATGATATCCGCTTAAATGTTACGACCCCATTGCTTACACTACCCTCCATCGTAATGTAACCTCCCTTATTACCAGCAAATGCCACATAACCTCCGTTAATGTTTTTGATATCAAAGAGTAGCGTGAGGTCCCCTGTCATGTGACCAGAAGCTCCACTGTCAACAATCCATAGGCTGCTAACAGGGCCAGCTGGAGCTCCCTGCACATTTAAAGTAAAGCAGTTAGATCTTTCGGGGGACCCAAGCCTGTTTGGTCTTGGGTCTTTGAACAGGTTGTTTCAAAGAGTCTTTCGAATCACAAACATCTTGGGTTACTTCAACCCCTTTCTTCTCACTCACAATTTTCTTTTTCTCACTCTTCTCATTCTGTGAAGTAGAGGCTCCTTCAGATTCCTTAGATGACCAAGATTGCTCAGATCTTTTCAAGATCCGAATCTGAGATTTTGATGTCTCAGTCGGTTTCTTTACTTCATCTTTAAAAGCAACCTTCTTGGTTACCTTCTCTGATTTAACAGAGACAGGTCCAACTGCTTGTTTTCCATTAGGTTTAGGATCAACCTTTTTGTTATCAGCAGTTGAGTTCATCACAGGTTTCTTGGCAGATTTATCAGTGGTCATCCGGTTGCGTTTATCATACGTCATCGGACGGTTTTCCCTCTTGTTGTAAAAATTGTTTTGATTATGATTAAATTCTTGCTGAGGGAAATACCGTCTTTGTTGATAGCCGTAGTTGTCAACCGGATAATCATGATATTGCCTCATCTCCACCTCGTGCCTTTTGTGTCGTACGTACGGGCAGGCGGCAAGTAAATGTCCCCGTTCCCCGCATTTATAACACGCACGGTATTCCTCATAGTTTTCCTTGATCGGCGACTTGGAAAAACTAGCAATGGGATATCGATCGACCATGCATTGTTTCCTTAAACTCTCAGGAGCTGGGTCCTTCGAGTAAGTCGGTTCAATAAAACTATTTTCTTTATCAACAGGCAAAACAAATTGTGTGACATTGACCTTTGCATCTTTATCCGAATAAATTTTATCTAAAATTTCTTGAGGAATGTCATTGGTTCTTTCAAATTTTGGAAACCAAATCGTACTTTCCTGCCAGATCTTTTCGATTTTTGAATAATTGACAAACTTAATCGGATATTCATCATCGGATAAAATCTTATCGGAGCCTTGCATCCGATAGAAGATTTTGACAGGTTTGTCACACGATTCGTTGCTCACATCATTAGATTTTTCAGATTTAAGCTCATTTTTCTTTTCAACCGGTTTTACCATATTTTTCTCAAATTTGGTTTCGTTTTTCTTTTCTACCGGTTTTCTCACATTTTTCTCAACCTTCTTTACCTCTTTCTTTTCCAAACTTTTACCAACAGACTTTTCATTTTTCTTAACCTCATTTTTACGATGAGCATTTGCCATTGGATGAATGATCTGAGACGGTGAGACTGGCTCAGTAGTAATTATATGATTTTCATCAGGGATATCACTATCACTTTCAACAGTCTCAGATGTTTCATCTTCTTCATTTGAATCATCAGCAGCGACCACACCCACATTATTTCCCAGTACTGGTCTCACATCAGAATACGGATCCCCGACACTAGAAGTGTTAGGCTCGTTTTCTGATGTGGAGTCAGAATTGACTAAAGTCTCCGGTGGTATTTCATGTAAAGTGTGATTCTCAAACAATACCGGAGATGGGACCGACTTATAGTTTGCACTATTTGACTGGGAGGGTTCTTCTATGATATGGTCGACTACATATGCTATGTGCTTGTAACTTTCTAACTTCTTGTTTACTTTTTCCGCAAAGCACTTGATGGTTACCATTTCCAATTTAGTGTTTTCTATTTCATTGATGTAATTATTAATGGCAAGTTGTTTGATAGACAATGTCTTTTTAAGGTCAGAGACATCCTTTTTATAACCATCAAGAACTTTGTTGAAATCTTTTAAGTCCTTTTGATAAATCTGACAGTTGATTTTGGCACTCTCAAGTTGGACCTTGAGAAGCTTATTTTCATCAGTCAGTTTTTCAAAATCAGCACATTTATCACATTTAACACACGCTTGAGATTGAGTTTCAGAACTTACCGGCTTAGGAGGTTCTGTCATGGCCATCAAAGCAAAGTGAGCTTCCTTCCCTGCGAAGAATTTGGAATAGTCAATCTTGGTGCACGCATCATCCACCATACATGACTTGCGGGTCATCAGGAAATCAGCTTCAGCTAGCAGTTGGTCAATGTCATCATCTAGTGAATTCACACTAGCCTCTGAATCAGATTCACTCTCCATATCCGAATAAGCTGAATCGTAGTGGTCTCCAACATCCGTGACAGAATCAAGAATCATCCCCGATTTCTTGTCTTCACTCTCAGCAATCACATCCTCATTTACTTCTTCAATTTTCAACTCCGACACTTTTTCAATCACAACCTTCTCTTCATTCTCCTCATTCTCATCCAAACTCATCTGCTGTGCCACACATGCCACATTCCCAGCAGTGATCTCCTCCACCCCCAATTGCATGCTAGTCCAATCAAAACCTTCATCCTTTTGGATCACAAGTGCTTGGTTTTGATTATCAGTTTGGTTTTGGTTTTGTGTGTTAGGTGTAGAGATAGGAACTATAGTTCGGTTTGGATTTTGTTGAGGTTGGTTTTGAGTTGTGGATTGTCTGGTGTTGGTGTTTTGTTGACGGTTCTGATAAGTGTTTTGTGGTTGAAAGCATGAGATGTTTGGACTGTTGTATGACACTTGGTTTTGGTTTTGGTTTTGGTTTTGTCTATTTTAGTATGTTGAATTGAAAGGGTTTCGGTTACCTTGCTGTGCTGGCTGTGTGCACTCTCTTTTAAAATGTCCCTTCTCACCACAGTTGAAGCATGTAACTTTTGCTTTGTTGAATCCGTATGTGGTGTTGGGAGAGGTTGAGAGATCAGTTCTGCCAGTCTTCTGAATAAAAACAGTGGCTCTCCTCATAATGCTTGCAAAAGCCCACTGAATGTCCATCAGCTCCATCTCCTCTTTGTCGATTTGAGCGTAGTCCTCATTGGTGAAATTATTGTTACCAATTTGACTTGCTACCAAACCGTTGTAAGAAGCAACCATAGCAGATACAAGAGCAACATGCTGTTGAGTAATTTCAACAGTCACGTTGTTAAGGTTTGAGGTCTCTAACACAATCGGGTTTTGACTTGACTGTGCTTGAGTAATCTGCATCTGATTCATTTGAGGAGGATATTGTTGTTGTTGTTGAGGTTGACTTGATGTGTAGCATGCGGCTTGTTGTAATGGTGAAAAAGGTGAAATAAAGTTTGGTGTTTGATAAGGTTGTTGTGTGTATGATGGTGTGTAGGATGAAGATTGGGCAAGGTAATTGATGGGTGCTTTTGTTGGTTCAACAACGTTGGATACACATGCTATGTGAGGAGCAACATTAGAAGTGGTGCTTCAAGCAGAAAGAGAGTTAGATGTACCACTCACATATAAATCAGGATTCTGTGGAATCTGAGCTCTCTTAGCTTTTCTCTTTTCCTTCATCTCTTTGTTTTCCAGCTTTTGAATGAACTCGTTAATAGTCCAATACTGGTATGCATCCTTCTCCTTTAACACTTCGATGTGTTGGTTCCAGTAGGGTGGTAAAGCATCAGCAAATTTATCTACTAACTCCGACATTGGTATGCTGATTTCATAGCTCGACAGTTCAGTGAGCAAATGGCAATACCTTGGAACCAACTCTTTTAGGGTCTCATTACCCATATAACTGAAGTTTTCAAATTCCTTCCGAAGCTCTTCCATCCTTAGCTTCCTTGTCTTCTCATTTCCATCATGTCGATTTCTCAGCATATCCCATAGTTGTTTGGATGTTGTGCACGATCCAAACTGATGCAATAGATCAGTGTTGATCGCCTGGGATAGCTGAGAGAATGCCTTCTTCTCTATCGCAAACCTTTTCTTCTCATCATCCGCCAAATTCTCCAAAGGTATCGGTTCTCCAGTATTCTCCAGAATAGGAGCAACGTAACCATTCACAATCATTTGCCATGCCTCGGCTCCCTCAAGTCCTTGTCCCTCAATATGGATCTTGAACTTCGTCTTCCAAGTATTGTACTCCTTCATGTCCATTAGCTTTGGTGGACGATTGTCGCTTCCAGAGGATAGATCATGAATAAGAGTGGATATAGCGTTGGTCGTCTGCGAATGAACTGCTGCTGCTGCGACTCCCCAATAGTTGTCAATCGGTTGTGGTAATGGTTGAACAACTTGTTGTGGAGCCGAACTAGTCATTGCCATATAATTGATTGGCTGTGATGGTTGACTAGTCTTCTGAGCTGCAATGGACCACGGATCTTGTGTTGTCTGCTGTTGTGGTGCTTGAGTAGGTCTAGGCGTTGTTGGGAAGTTCCACATCTTGTCCTGCAAACGATTAAACACGAAAAGATTAAAAATGTTTTAAAACAGGATACTCCTTCGTATATACGAACGTGCGAATGAGAAATAAATTTCTCCTTCGACCGTTTTTAACTGATACGAATGTGAACTAAAACAACAAAATCTCCTTCGACCACTTTAGTCTCTCTTTCGACCGTTTTCCTGCTCCTTCGACCGTTCGATCAGACGAAGGTGAAACAACTGGGCGAATGTGAAAAATAAGCAATCAAAGTCTTCTTTCGACTACTATAACACCTCCTTCGTACACAAAATCCCTCTTTCGACCCAAATGATTTCCACTTTCGACCAAACTCTCTCTTTCGACCCCTAAGATTTCAAAAACGGTTATTCTTTGAAAATCAGTTAATTTTGTTCATGTTTATCAAATGTTGATGGATTTTGATGATCTAAATCAGGTTTTGAATCGGAATTGATTTGGAACAACTTTAATAAAGAGAATTATCCGATTTAAACTTGAAATCAAGGTGTAATCAATCAAAATCTTATCACATCAGTTTGTTCATTGAAAACAGAAACTTTTTGACCAAAATTGGGTCCAAATCAACTGAGAGATTATTAATTTGTGGTTGTTTGATCCGAAATGGCTCTGATACCACTTTGTATGTGCGTGAAAGGATCGATAACAAACAAAGAATGATCAAACAAGTTAGTTTTAGGTGCGGAAATCCTAAAACTATCACAAAATAATAATCAAACAGATTCAAACACACAGATCATCATTTTCAAACGTTTTCATTAATAAATCACTCGATTACACGTTGAAATATAGATACAATCAAGGTATGAACGATAAGCGAGTTTAACAAAACACTAGAGAGAGTTTCTGAAAGTGGAGGGAATAATAATGATCAAAAGTTACATTCAAAAATCAAACTTGTCTATTTATAGACTGCACATTCGCCCAAATTGATTGTGCGAATGTGCAGGTTCGCCCAAATCATAAGGTCGAACCAAGTTCTACTATAATCTAAATCTTCATTCGTCCAAACCACTTCCTTCGCACCATTTAATCTTCCTTCGCACCAACTAAATTGCTCCTTCGCACCTTCGATATCACCAAAACATATTGTAATGTACAATCCAAAGCTTTAGTCGCACTTTTGCATCTACAATTGGTCCAAGAAAGGTTTACAAACGCGATTCATAAGGTTCCTAAAAACGGGTATAAGATCAACGGAAAAGTATAATCATTTAGATTCAACGTGCAATTATGGAGCATAGATTTTATAAGAATAAGATTGCCATTAGCAACCTCCACAGCAAAAGGGTGGGTAAGGTGAGGACAGGTACGAGCAAGCAAAGGTTCAATTTCTAACGAGACAAAACACCTATCCGCACTGGTATAAACGAAATCGGAGTATATAAATTAGTAATAAGAAATGTACCATTGACAGCGTCGTTGGTAGCTTGATCTTGGTTTGCATTGATGTTGAAAGCACGACCACGAGCTGGAGCTGCTTGAATTGCTGGAACTGCTGGGGCTGCTGGGACTGCTGGAGTTTATTGACGAGCCTGAATAAAAGCCGTAAGATGGGGGAATCTATTTTGCATATGGTTAGGATCACCACAAGCGTAACAAACTCTGGGTTGACCAGCTTCCTGGTTTCGGATAGCAGTCTGTGGGTTATTTATTGGTCGATTGGCAACACGACAGAAAGGAGTGGTATGACCCAGTCTTCCACAAGCATCACACTTACGACAGGGTACATTTGTGGGATGATGATAGTGGCAAGTAGCGCATTGAGGTTGTTTCCCCGTATAAGCCCTTGGGGTTGATTGAGGTGCAGTAGGTGGGTTTGCAACAGGAACCTGGTTAAGAGGTGCAACTACAACATAGTTTTGGTTTCCACCTTTTCGTTTCTTATTGGAACTAGAGGAAGAGGCAGAGTTTTCTTGGGAAGGTTCAGTGGTAGCAGGGGTTGGAGTGGTTTCAGTATGTCTTTTAGTACCCTTACGAGTTAGAGTACCATCCTTGACATGCTTCTTAGTAAGAGATGCTGCGAGACGGATGGCATCTTCTACAGTAGCAGGCTTGCTTCCCATAACCGAATCATGGATCTGAGGTGGCAGTCCCTCAATATACTTCTCAATAGCCAAGGATACCGGGGTTACCATACGAGGAATCAGTAAGCTCAACTCGTGGTAACGGTTGTTGTAGGGAACATTGTTTCCACTATCTTGCTTGAGGTGATAGAACTCATCCTCCAATTTCTTCATCTCACTACGAGGACAGAACTCAATAGTCATGGCGATTTTGAAATCATCCCAAGACATAGCTAAAGCAGCTTCCATCCCTCGAGCATGTTTTTCACCATTCCACCAAGTGAGCGCTCTCTTTTGAAGAACACCCGTGGCATGACGAACACGTAGGTTGTCTGGACAGTCGCTATTAATGAACGTATTCTCCATACTTTCGAACCATTCAAGTAACCCAGTGGCTCCCTCAGTGCCATTAAACTTGTTGGGATGGCAAGAGTTGAAGTGCTTGAAAGTGCACTTATTCTCTGTGGTTCCACCGTTTCCACCCGCATTCCCGTTTGAGTCCCCATTCGAGCTATTGTTTGGGTTAAGGTTTGGGATAATATCATTAATGATGTTAGGAACAAGCGTTTCCAACTTATCATTAAGCACGGACGCAATACGACGATCAGATTTCAGTTTAGCCTGACGCTTCGAGGCTCTCTTACGAGATTCGCGATCAGACATCTACAAAAGTGAACAATAATTATGAGATTTGATTCAAAAAAAAATCTTGGAAATGTCATAGTTTATATTAGGACAAGTAACACATAACATGAGATATAGTAATTATAAATTGATATAAGAAAAAAAAATTATGAATATCATAAAGAAAATCATAATAAAACTTCAAATGAAAAACAATACCAAGTATAAAACGAGGTATAAGAGTGTTTCCAAAGAAACTGTTGACTATCTAAAGTATTTGAAATGTTATTAGTGACTTGTGGGGGCGTACTTTAGCCTATAAGTGAATGCTCATCCCGAGAGTTCCCAGGTCGGCATACGGGTCCCTCGTCTGATTGGGATTTATGCGAAATGCCAGGCCTAGACAGAAAACTCAGAATCCAGGCGCTCACCCTTCCAGATTGCACGTGCCCCGTCACAAATAAATTCCAAAACTCTAGCGGAACTTGAGATATGAAAATATATCCTTGAGATGTGGATTTCACTCCTAACTCAAAGATATACTTTCAAAAAGTAAAAATGCAATGGAGTGAAACTAGTCACTAAGTTAAGGATATCACTCCTAGCTTAGTGATTTAAGTTTCTTTTGCAGGGATAGATTCCTTGAGATTTGGGCGTCTCCTATCTCGAAAGGAAAATATTCCAAGATAAATAAATAAAACATATAAAGAGTGAAACTATTCACCAAGGTATGGATATCACACCTAACTTGGTGTTTTCGTTCCATTTGTAGAATAAAATCTTTTCCGAGTATAATGAAAAGTAAAAGGAGAAAATCTATCTAAAGAAATATGAGAATAAAAGAAAGCATATAAAGGGTAGCTTAGTTATAGTCTAGGTCAAAAGCATTTACTAATAACCTAATTCCCTATAACCATGGCTCTGATACCAATCTGTAACACCCCAACCGATGGCGGAAACATCGAGGTGTCACGTAGTGACGATTGTTCAAAAGCACATGGACTAAAATGTAAATATTAATAGCAATTAACTTCCATTATTCAAAATGAAATACAAAAAGTCTTAATAGATATCTCAAACATAGAAAATAAATGTTCAACTTTTATTTAAGCACTAGGTCCAGCCTAAGCGTGAAAGCAAGTAAGATCAAACGTCACCTGAAACATGTACAAAATAATTTGTCAACACATATAATGTATTGGTGAGTACATCTGCTTGATATATATAATAGAAAACGTTTCGCAATTCTTGTGTGTTATACCACTTGCAATTATGTAATTTAAGTAATGTCCGTTCAAAATCAACCCTAAGAAATAAGTATCAAGAATCAAGAATCAAAACATTTTTGAGTAATATGAATCACAAGACAATGACCAAGGTCTCTCAATAGAGTCACAAGGGGTATATACCATAGTACTATTCATTGAAATGCTAGGCCCTCAAAGGTTAATGATTTTGACAAGTCATAGACACACAAATTAACATAAAGCAAACACACATGAGAATTGCTATATTAGTAAGAAGTAATAGAAACTTGATAATAATAGGTACATGAGTCACCCCAAAAATAGTAAAACAGTAAAAAGGGGAAAGATATACTCACAGTTTGCGAAAGCGATCAAAATTCACTTAAGCGATCGTGAGCTAAGTGATGGGAATTCCGAGGAATTCAACCTATAATGTGTAAGCATACTAATAAGGAAATGTCTAAGAGTCTAAAGTAACTAGGGTCTAAGGCGTTAGAGTTTGCTAGGTCGATTCGGGGAATTAGAGTTTTTTTTTTATGATACGTCGAATTAATATAAAGTTGTATAAAAATAATATACCAAAGTTTTGTAAATGTGGTTTAGGTAATATAATTATTACCAATTGAATATTTAAATAAAATATGTTTGAATAATTAAGACGAAATAATTTAGTTAATTATTTTAACTAAATTAAATAAGTACAATAATCATAAATGTATAAATAAATAATTATGTGTTTGACAATGATTTAACAAATGGTAATTAAGATTTTCAAACGCAAAACATTTCTATTTTATAAGAAAAGTATTTATAAAATAGAGGTTTAAATAGTGTAATAAATAAATATTCAATTATGTCTAATTAACATAATTAAGATTAAAAGTACAAGACATGATCCAAAAATGTTAGTTTTAAAGAAAATGGATTCTTTATGATGTAAATCAATGAAACTAATTTTCTTATAATTTTTATAAACTTATTTATATTTAAAACTGTTTTAGTGAGATTAAATCATGTTTAAATGATTAAAATAGAAAAATTAATAAAAATAAATGTTTTCTGAACCAATAATTTTTTTATTTCAGTTCATGATGATTAGAAATAATCTCCCAAAAAGTTTGAGATTAAAATCATTAAAAATGGATTTTAAATCAATTAATTATGATTAAAATAATTTAATTTAATAAAAATATAAAAATAAGAAATTTTCCAGAAAATAAAAGTGTGGTAATTTTCTATATGGTGTCAAGAAGCTACACCTAAGTTTTCATGATTTTTGAAGCAAAAACGAATTAGTTATGAATATTCTTAGAATAATGCATTAATATATAATTATAAATATAAATACTATATTATATTAAAAAATCAGAAAAGAAAAAGTTGAACCTGGTGATAGTGGGGGTCGAACCCCTGGTCTTTTGCAAAGAACAACACAAACCAAACCACTACACCACAATGGTGTTTTATTGATTTTATTCAAACATAAATTCTTTTAACATATTATTATAAGTTATCTTCTTCCCCAAAATAATAGCATGAACCCTAACCCTTATCTAGATTCAATAAACCTGATTACATAACAGTTTAGCTATCGATTTCATAGGGGAAACGATCGGCCATAATTAAAAAGCAAAACGGCATCAAAAAAATTAGACTTACAATGTTGTTTAAGTGTCGAAAAAGAAGGTTTTGACCCGTACAAAAGATGGTCCGATTGGGAGCTCAATGGTTGCGATTTGAACAAATTTTGTGTGGGTTTTGATTCGGAACACTTACTTGCAGATGTTACAGGCTTCAATTTATAGGAAAATTCGTTGATTAACTTCGTTTGGTCAATGACCGGAATCCACGCAACGGTTACAAAAAAATGACTCAATGCTCGACTTAAACGCATTAATATGACAGAATAATGATGGGAAACTGATACAAATAAATGGAGAAACGATCTGGAATGAGTTTTGAACGGTTACAACCCTTTAAACCGGATTTTATGTGTTCGCCGGAAAATTTTCCGGTGGCCGTAGCTGGGCGCCGGAAAAAACGTGATGGAAGAGAGGGAAAGGTTTTTTTTTTTAAACTTTGGATAAATGACAGCTATGGTCCCTCATGTTTAACATAGTTAGTTTCTAGTATAAATAAGTTAGTTTCTCTTTTATAAAAGTTAACCAAGTTAACCAACTTAATCTAGAATGTTTTTAAAATTTTTTTGAAAATTATAATATCCCTTCCGAAAAACGTTTCAACATTCGCATTAGATTAAAACTTAGACACGGTCCACAATAAATGTAAATGATACAATTTTAGTTCGCTCTAAAATTAATATTTGAAACGACGAAACTTATCGGGATTATAATGGAAATATTTGAAGGACTAATATTGTCAATTAGATGAAAGTCGAGGGTGACGGATGTCACACTTTCAATTCTTGGGCTCAAGTGATTTTAACATCACTTGACCCATTATAACAACACTTCTTAACCATTCTTTACCGTTTTGGCGATTCTAACCTTTTACAAGCTAGAATCCCATATTTCTTATTCCTCTCTATGATTAAACACCTATTCTTTGTTAATAACACAATTTCGATAAATTGACAAAGGTTTACACAATCCTTTTTATTTCTAAGAGACTTAAATAAGATAAGTCACTTACCTTGTCCTCATGTATGCATTCCATAACCCGCTTAGCTCATTTGATCCGGTTTGTTCCAAGCCTCCACCTAGCTTTACAAGATCACTTCACTATACTCAAGATTAATTCAAGTTAGTCATTATATCAATTAACTAACTCGTATCATGAGTTTTCACACACCCAATTCATTATACTTATGTTTGGGTTAGTTTGACTTCTAGAAGTCAAACTACCCTTTTACATGTTCATATGCACTACCCATAAGGCAATAATCATAATCATGAACTATCCCCTTTTTTAACATATCATCTATCAAGTTTAGTGCACAATCCCACTTCTCACTTAATCATCAAAATTGGTGAGATCATAACATACAATTCTTGTCTATGATTCAATTAGACATTTATACAAACACTTGGTGTGCATCATCTTTTAACCACCTATTTTCTTAGTTAATACGTGTATGGAATCCTCCATATCATCATATCTATATTCAACATTCATTATAGTATTTAACATATTACATAATCATTCAATCATGCAATTTCATCAACAAATCAATAGTTTAAATGTAGGTTTTCACCAAAAAGACCATAACCCATGTTTTCACATAATCCTCTTTCACATATTATAACAATCATCTATATGTATTGCTATTTTTGAGCAATTAAGCATGTTTGAGGTTCCCTAAGGCTAGAGGAACCTCTATTAATCAATAATCTCATGTTTTTAACAAAACCCATGATTTTCACCATGATCAAAAACAAACTTAGCATCATAATCAACCAAATTAAAGGTACCTTGGTGTATATAAAACCTTAGATGACTCATAATTGGCTTCATGCACCATCTTGGCTTCTAATTTCTCTTGATCTTGGCTTCGAAGTCCATCGGGATTTTCATGCATCCCAGTTTATTATTTCGTGTGCACCCGAAATGATAAACTGCTCTACATGGTCCTCCAGATGTACCCCTAATCTAGACCCCAGTCACCGAACATTGTCGCCTATGTGGCAATAGGTGCAAGTGTAAGAAGGCATGTGTGTGCGAGAACCAACAAATCAACCCCTCCTCCTTCAATCCAGAAGAAGAAGGCAAGAGTAGGTGGGAACTCAAATGAAAACGGATGATGTAATGGAGAAGCATGATGATGATGTAAGGACACCCCGACAACGTTAGTACGTATCCCACTAATAGACTCAAAGTATGTGACCGTCTAGTGTGTGCGACTCGGCTATAGACCAGACTCTACATGCAGTCCTAGTTCACTATAACCATTGGCTCTGATACCAATCTGTCACACCCTCAAATTTCCACTTGCGGGGTTTTACCGCGAGGCGCATGACAAACCAGGATCCAAGTCAACGATCACAATAAACAACTTTATATGAAAAACGTAAACGAACATAACCATTAATTTAACCAGCGGAAGCATTTAAAGAATTTAATCTCTACAAAACAGTGTTCCCAAGTATTCAAGACACTTATTACAAAACGTGCACTAAAATCTAGACGCCAATGCAGACCCGTGCGCCTAGTTCCATTCATTGCTACCTTAGCGACCTGAGAAAAACATGCCAAAAGATGTCAACATATAATGCTGGTGAGTTCACAGGTTTGTTCAAAATGTTACTAAAGTGTTACCATGTTCATACTATATCAATGTTACCAAGTACGCTAGCTAGGCGTATGTTTCATTACTACTACGATTGGAAACCATTACTAGACACGTTTAGCAATGTTCAGCATGTTTAAGCAGCCCGTATGTTCAGCATGATACCAATGTACCTGTTCGAGACAATATGCACCCGCCCGGCCCTCCAAGCCGACGAGTGGGGCAGGTCACGCCCAATAGATCTATCCACATTTCCCCCGTTGTGCAAACCCGCACATTCATGGTTTCCCCCGGGACTTTCCAAAAGATCGTATAGCAATATAAAGTTAAAACCATAGTATGACATATGTTACCAAAACCGTTTAGCGCATGTTTTCTCCCCCAAAGGTTAAAGCAGTAAAAGTGGGGCCGTGAACTCACCTTAGATAGCGTTCTTCAAATATAAGTAAAGATGTTTAGCCCTTGATAATCCCTCTACCGGAGATCTATCAAAATGTTCACATAAGTGTTCCGACTAATAACCATAAGGTTATCTAGTCCCCGATTGTCCAGATCGTAACCAAGTATGTTTTAAAGCGTGTTTAAATGTTTAACCGACACACTAGACCGACCCGACATCCCGTTGGTGACCCATTACCCTAACTAATCAAGTACACATAGATTACACGCAAGGTTCAAGCATAAAACACTTAGTTTGTATCAAAAATCTCATTTCTGCATCAGAACGGTCGAACCAGTCAGTTTAAGGTCTCCTTCGCACCTTTTTACTCTCCTTCGCCCGTTTTACCTCTCGTTCGACCGTTTGATGCTTCCTTCGCACGTTTTGCCACGTTCGCCCACTGAAAAGCCTGGTTTGACCCTGGGATTCCTCCTTCGCACCTTCGACTGGTCGAAGGAGGCCAGGTTCGCCCCTGTTGTTCTATTTTGCCTAAAAACGCTTAAAACACATTCAAAACGACTCGAAACATCACCAATCACAGCAGTCAAACATGATTATGTTATCCTAACAAAACCCCACTGATTTTGCCCCAAACCATATCCGTTTCAGCCCTTTCCCAAAATGGCAAAAATTATGGAAACGTCACTTTCATGCATGAAATCTTTACCCAATTTGGAAACTTTTGAAATCGACTCATGTTTGACTTAAAATACTCAGTTTGTCGATCATCCGATCATCCCTATGGGTTCTATTGATTATAAACACCACATGTTACGTCTAGACTCGTCAAAATCCCCAATTTACACATAATATCATCATCCAATCGATTCTAACCCTAAACAACAATCAATCAGCATTAAAAGCAATCCTACATCATGTCTCTAACATAGATAAAGCAGCAAAGCATTGAATAACACATTACACCACATAATACTCAATTAACACATGTTATTTATTATGAAAACTCATGTTAAATGATAGGGTTTTGTTTTAGAAAGATGTTTGAAAGGTTTTTAATCATAAAAACACCCTTAAAACAGATCCGGACAATTAGGGTTAGATGAAAACGAATCAAAATGCTTTTAAAAAGGTTTAGGATTATGAACACACCTTGAATTCTTGTTTAGATGATGTGGATAGGTTAGATTATGAAAAAGAAGAGCAAAAACTTCTTCCTTAGCGTTTTAGGTCGTTTGAGAGTGTTTTGGGACGGCTAGGGTTTGTGAAATGATGAAAAATGACTAAGGTTGGTATTTATACCGATCCTCCTTCGCACCAATTGATTGGTCGAAGGTGGTCTCCTTCGCCCCTTCTACAGGGTCGAATGAGACTTGTCCAGGTCGAAGGGAATTCTTCAACTCCACTTCCCTGGTTCGCCCATCCAACAATGGGTCGAACCAGCTGCTTCCCTGGTTCGCCCATCCAACAATGCGTCGAACCAGCTGCAACTTCTCCTTCGACCACTCGATGGTCGAACCAGAAGCCACTTTTACAAGTTTTCCAGTTTGTCGTGTTTAACGCATTCTAACACACCTTAACACATAAGCATGCATCCATAGTCTATATTTAACACATTAAGGCACAGATAATCGTTTACACATCATTTAAACACATCTATGTATATAATCCACCACACGACCCATAATCCACACATATACTTAATTAGTTCATGTAATGTCACCAACAACGGAACCCGGTACTAGTGTATTACCAAAACGACTCCCAATGATCCTCCAGATCATTGTACCCTGGACAATCCTAACTTGACCCAACTCAACTAACCCAGTTAAGTTTGTTTATAAACGTTTCTCGCTAAGGTAGACTTAGATGTTACTAATATGTTTAAGCCGAACATGCCGGGTGTCACATCATCCCCACGTTGAAAGAATTTTCGTCCCGAAAATTGCGCAAAGCCCCAAAAGGAAAGAAACGAAAAGAACCGAACAAAAAGAAACTTACCGGATGTCACATCATCCCCACGTTGAAAGGAATCTCGACCCGAGATTCATTCCGCTTCAGCAGTAACATGCCCTGATTCAAACGCGCGCTTCGGAAAGAGATGAGGATACTTTGATTTCATCTGATCCTCCCGTTCCCATCTGAACTCAGGTCCACGGTTCGAGTTCCAACGGACTTTAACGATGCGGATTTTACTCCGACGAAGGCTACGAATCTTGTAGTCGAGAATCTCGACAGGTTCCTCCACAATGCGAAGACGATCATCAACCTTGATCTCTTCCAGTGGTACAATGAGAGATTCATCAGCCAAACACTTCTTCAAGTTAGACACATGGAAGACGTTGTGCACACTACCGAGCTCCGCCGGTAAGTCAAGTCTATATGCCACCGGTCCAATCCGATCCAGGATTGCGAACGGTCCGACATAACGAGGGTTAAGCTTGCCACGCTTTCCAAAGCGTATGACGCCCTTCCATGGTGAAACTTTCAGAAGTACCTTGTCCCCAACCTGGAACTCTAAAGGTTTTCGACGGCGATCGGCATAGCTCTTCTGACGATCCCGTGCAGCAGCCAAACGTTGACGGATCTGTACGATTTTCTCCGAAGTTTCGTACACGAGTTCCGGACCAGTGAGCTGGCTCTCGCCCACCTCGGCCTAACAAAGTGGTGATCGGCATTTCCGTCCGTAAAGAGCCTCGAACGGAGCTGCCTTGATGCTAGAGTGATAGTTGTTGTTGTAGGAGAACTCCACTAACGGCAGGTGGATTTCCCAACTTTTGCCAAAATCGATAACACATGCCCGAAGCATGTCTTCCAAGGTTTGAATCGTCCGTTCACTCTGTCCATCAGTCTGCGGATGATAAGCCGTACTCATATCCAATTGAGTACCCAAAGCTTTGTGCAGAGCCTTCCAGAAACGCGAAGCGAAACGAGAATCACGATCAGAGATAATAGAAACAGGCACCCCATGCCGAGCAACCACCTCTTAAGGTAAAGTCGAGCTAACCGCTCGAGTCCATCGGTTTCCTTAATAGGTATAAAACGTGCCGATTTTGTCAGCCGATCAACAATCACCCAAATCATGTCATAGCCACTAGGTGACCTTGGCAGCTTGGTGACAAAATCCATCGTGATTCGTTCCCACTTCCATTCCGGAACCTCTGGTTGTTGCAGGAGACCAGACGGCCTCTGATACTCCACCTTGACTTTAGCACAAGTCAAACATTTGCTGACGTAAGAAGCTATGTCAGCTTTCATGTTCGGCCACCAATAAAGTATCTTCAAATCCTGATACATCTTATCGGAGCCAGGGTGAATAGAATACCGGGATTTGTGAGCTTCATCCAGAACCAGCTCGCGCAATCCCCCGAACAGTGGGACCCAAACACGTCCCGCAAAATAGTGTAAGCCATCAGTCCTGAGCTCGAGATGCTTGTCAGCACTGTGCATCGTTTCAGCCTTAAGGTTTTCCTCCTTCAAGGCTTCCAACTGTGCAGAACGGACTCGGTCAGGCAACGACGAATGAATGGTGAGCTGTAAGGCTCGAACACGGCGAGGGTTAACAGACTCCTTCCTGCTCAAGGCGTCCGCCACAACGTTCGCCTTGCCAGGATGATACTTGATGGCACAGTCATAATCGTTCAGGAGTTCAACCCAGCGACGCTGCCGCATGTTCAACACCTTCTGGTCGAAAATATGCTGAAGACTCTTGTGATCGGTATATACTTCACACTTGGTACCGTACAAGTAATGTCTCCAGATTTTCAACGCAAAGACCACTGCACCCAGTTCCAAGTCATGAGTAGTGTAGTTCTTCTCATGAACTTTGAGTTGTCGCGAAGCATAAGCAATAACCTTCCCGCGCTGCATCAACACGCAACCGAGACCACGAATAGAAGCATCACAATACACAACGAAATCATCAGTGCCTTCCGGCAGGGACAAGATAGGTGCAGAACAAAGTTTAAGCTTCAGCATCTGAAATGCTGATTCTTGTGGTTCATCCCAGTCGAACTTTTGGTCCTTCTGGGTAAGAGTAGTGAGGGGTTGAGCGATCTTCGAAAATCCCTCAATGAAACGACGATAATAACCCGCAAGACCTAGGAATTGCCGCACCTCAGATGGCGTCTTTGGTGCTTCCCAGTCTTTAATAGCTTCGATCTTAGCCGGATCGACATGAATTCCCAGTTCATTCACCACATGTCCTAGGAATTGAACTTCACGCAACAAAAAATCACACTTTGAGAACTTAGCATACAACTGCTCTTGTCTCAAAAGTTCCAAGACCAACCGCAGATGTTCCTCGTGATCCGCCTTGTTCTTGGAATAGATCAGAATGTCGTCAATAAACACGATGACGAACTTATCAAGGTAAGGCTTGCAAACGCGGTTCATCAAATCCATGAACACCGCAGGTGCGTTATTGAGACCAAAAGGCATGACCAAGAACTCAAAATGGCCATAACGAGTGCGAAAGGCAGTCTTCTGAATGTCAGCTTCCCTGACGCGCAACTGGTGATAACCGGACCGCAAATCAATCTTCGAATAATAGCTGGAGCCCTGAAGCTGGTCAAAGAGATCATCAATGCGAGGAAGAGGATAACGATTCTTGATGGTCACTTTGTTCAGCTCACGATAATCAATACACATACGAAGGCTTCCGTCCTTCTTCTTCACAAACAAAATAGGAGCTCCCCACGGGGAAGAACTCGGTCGAATGAAACCCTTTTCCAAGAGTTCCTGTAACTGGCTGGACAGCTCTTGCATTTCGGGAGGTGCAAGACGATACGGAGCTCGGGCAATAGGAGCTGCGCCCGGAGTGAGATCAATACCAAACTCAACCTGACGATGGGGAGGAAGACCAGGTAAATCATCAGGAAACACATCAGAAAAGTCACGAACCACCGGGATATCCTCGATCTTCTTCTCATCGTCAGAAGAAACGTTAACAAGTGCCAGAATGGCCGAACAGCCCTTCCGAAGATACTTACGGGCTTTCATGCTAGAAATGATACTCAGCGGAGCACCGCTTTTCTCGCCACGAACCGAAAGAATCTCTCCATCAGGGAGAGGGATCCGAATGACCTTGTCAAAACAAACGATCTCCGCGCGATACAATGATAACCAATCCATGCCAACCACGACATCAAAACTACCCAGAGGTACCGGCATAAGGTCAATGGGGAAAGACAAACCCGACAGTTCCAAACGACATTCCCTAAGGGTGTGTGTCGCTTCGATTTTCTTACCATCAGCCAATTCTATTAAGTACTTATCCTCTAAAGGTGTGGGTACTATATCTAGCAATCGACTAATATCCAAAGATACGAAACTCTTATCGGCACCAGAATCAAACAAAACAGAAACATAGCGATCATTAAGAAGGAACGTACCGGTAACTGTGTCTGGATCCTGCCTAGCCTCTGCAGATCCAATAACGAAAGCACGTGCAGTCCTGCCTCCGCCGCCATTGTTCCCGTTACCGTTCCCGCCCCTCCCATTATCACCCTGCTTCAGTTTGGGACAATCACGCTTGAAATGCCCCGTGTCACCACAGTTATAACACCCCTGCCTCCCCTGAGTCCCCTGAGCAGCAGGAGCAGGAGTAGCCGCAGGAGTCTGAGTTGGGGTGAGCGCCACCTTGCAATCCTTAGCATGGTGCCCCAACTGATGGCACCGATGACAACGAGCCCTATCACAACTCCCAGAATGATGAAAACCACACTTGTTGCACTTGGGATGCTTCCCAACATACCCACCCGTCTTCGACCCAGAAGAAGACCCAGATGTATCAAACTTCTTCGCCGGCTGAGCTGGCACCACACTCTTCCCCACACTCTCCCACTTCCTCTTGTTCCCCTCAGCAGCCTTCACAGTAGTACCCTTGGGTGGCAAAACGCCTTCCGCCACCTTCAGGTTAGTCATCCGATGAGCTGATCGGACAACTTCAGCAATAGTGGGAAGATTCCCAGCAGCCACCAATCCAACAATCTCGGGCACTAGTCCAGACACATAGTGCTCGATCCTCCTGTACTCGGGTGTGTGTAAGTCAGGACACAACACCGCCAGCTCGTTTCTCCTCACAGTATACTCCTCAATCTCCGACCCAACCATCTTGTAACTCCAGACTTCATGCTCCAACTTCTGTATCTCCTCCCGCGGACAGTACTCACCTCTCAAAAGCTGCACAAACTCCGCCCAAGGCATAGCAATAGCCTCTCCCAACCCCACGTTCTGAGTGGTAGCATTCCACCACGACAATGCAGGCCCCTCAAACGTCGCAGTAGCATACTTCACTCGGTCCCCAGCAGGACAGTTGCACATAACGAACACAGATTCCACCTTCTCCAGCCATCGGAGCAGTCCCACCGCTCCCTCAGTTCCAGCGAAGTTATGGGGCTGACAGTCCCTAAACTTCTTATAAGAGCACTGAGGTGGGGGTGGATTGGCACCAACACCTGAATCACGGTACACAAGTAAAACACAAACAAAAAGACACGAAACCCAAAAATGAGGCAAGGTCGACAGAAATCAACTCACCACCCATGGCATTAATCCCAGCCTGGAAATTAGCCATAGCCATATTCACTTGCTGCTGGAGCAAGTTGTTCAGTTCAGCTTGGGTCATGTTGATGTTCCCACGACCACCGCCTCCGGCACGACCACCGCCGCCAGCACGGCCACCGCCTCCACCACGACGTCCACCACCGCGAGCACCAGACATGATCTAACAAATCAAGAAATCGAGAGATTCAGATTCACTTCCAGTGTCAACCACTAGAAATTTTTCAAGAGTTAACCTAGGGACAAATTCAGGACTATACATCCAAACTCGAAGTCCATCGGGATTTTCATGCATCCCAGTTTATTATTTCGTGTGCACCCGAAATGATAAACTGCTCTACATGGTCCTCCAGATGTACCCCTAATCTAGACCCCAGTCACCTAACATTGTCGCCTATGTGGCAATAGGTGCAAGTGTAAGAAGGCATGTGTGTGCGAGAACCAACAAATCAACCCCTCCTCCTTCAATCCAGAAGAAGAAGTCAAGAGTAGGTGGGAACCCAAATGAAAACGGATGATGTAACGGAGAAGCATGATGATGATGTAAGGACACCCCGACAACGTTAGTACGTATCCCACTAATAGACTCAAAGTATGTGACCGTCTAGTGTGTGCGACTCGGCTATAGACCAGACTCTACATGCAGTCCTAGTTCACTATAACCATTGGCTCTGATACCAATCTGTCACACCCTCAAATTTCCACTTGCGGGGTTTTACCGCGAGGCGCATGACAAACCAGGATCCAAGTCAACGATCACAATAAACAACTTTATATGAAAAACGTAAACGAACATAACCATTAATTTAACCAGCGGGAAGCATTTAAAGAATTTAATCTCTACAAAACAGTGTTCCCAAGTATTCAAGACACTTATTACAAAACGTGCACTAAAATCTAGACGCCAATGCAGACCCGTGCGCCTAGTTCCATTCATTGCTACCTTAGCGACCTGAGAAAAACATGCCAAAAGATGTCAACATATAATGCTGGTGAGTTCACAGGTTTGTTCAAAATGTTACTAAAGTGTTACCATGTCCATACTATATCAATGTTACCAAGTACGCTAGCTAGGCGTATGTTTCATTACTACTACGATTGGAAACCATTACTAGACACGTTTAGCAATGTTCAGCATGTTTAAGCAGCCCGTATGTTCAGCATGATACCAATGTACCTGTTCGAGACAATATGCACCCGCCCGGCCCTCCAAGCCGACGAGTGGGGCAGGTCACGCCCAATAGATCTATCCACATTTCCCCCGTTGTGCAAACCCGCACATTCATGGTTTCCCCGGGACTTTCCAAAAGATCGTATAGCAATTATAAAGTTAAAACCATAGTATGACATATGTTACCAAACCGTTTAGCGCATGTTTTCTCCCCAAAAGGTTAAAGCAGTAAAAGTGGGGCCGTGAACTCACCTTAGATAGCGTTCTTCAAATATAAGTAAAGATGTTTAGCCCTTGATAATCCCTCTACCGGAGATCTATCAAAATGTTCACATAAGTGTTCCGACTAATAACCATAAGGTTATCTAGTCCCCGATTGTCCAGATCGTAACCAAGTATGTTTTAAAGCGTGTTTAAATGTTTAACCGACACACTAGACCGACCCGACATCCCGTTGGTGACCCATTACCCTAACTAATCAAGTACACATAGATTACACGCAAGGTTCAAGCATAAAACACTTAGTTTGTATCAAAAATCTCATTTCTGCATCAGAACGGTCGAACCAGTCAGTTTAAGGTCTCCTTCGCACCTTTTTACTCTCCTTCGCCCGTTTTACCTCTCGTTCGACCGTTTGATGCTTCCTTCGCACGTTTTGCCACGTTCGCCCACTGAAAAGCCTGGTTCGACCCTGGGATTCCTCCTTCGCACCTTCGACTGGTCGAAGGAGGCCAGGTTCGCCCCTGTTGTTCTATTTTGCCTAAAAACGCTTAAAACACATTCAAAACGACTCGAAACATCACCAATCACAGCAGTCAAACATGATTATGTTATCCTAACAAAACCCCACTGATTTTGCCCCAAACCATATCCGTTTCAGCCCTTTCCCAAAATGGCAAAAATTATGGAAACGTCACTTTCATGCATGAAATCTTTACCCAATTTGGAAACTTTTGAAATCGACTCATGTTTGACTTAAAATACTCAGTTTGTCGATCATCCGATCATCCCTATGGGTTCTATTGATTATAAACACCACATGTTACGTCTAGACTCGTCAAAATCCCCAATTTACACATAATATCATCATCCAATCGATTCTACCCTAAACAACAATCAATCAGCATTAAAAGCAATCCTACATCATGTCTCTAACATAGATAAAGCAGCAAAGCATTGAATAACACATTACACCACATAATACTCAATTAACACATGTTATTTATTATGAAAACTCATGTTAAATGATAGGGTTTTGTTTTAGAAAGATGTTTGAAAGGTTTTTAATCATAAAAAACACCCTTAAAACAGATCCGGACAATTAGGGTTAGATGAAAACGAATCAAAATGCTTTTAAAAAGGTTTAGGATTATGAACACACCTGGAATTCTTGTTTAGATGATGTGGATAGGTTAGATTATGAAAAAGAAGAGCAAAAACTCCTTCCTTAGCGTTTTAGGTCGTTTGAGAGTGTTTGGGACGGCTAGGGTTTGTGAAATGATGAAAAATGACTAAGGTTGGTATTTATACGATCCTCCTTCGCACCAATTGATTGGTCGAAGGTGGTCTCCTTCGCCCCTTCTACAGGGTCGAATGAGACTTGTCCAGGTCGAAGGGAATTCTTCAACTCCACTTCCCTGGTTCGCCCATCCAACAATGGGTCGAACCAGCTGCTTCCCTGGTTCGCCCATCCAACAATGCGTCGAACCAGCTGCAACTTCTCCTTCGACCACTCGATGGTCGAACCAGAAGCCACTTTTACAAGTTTTCCAGTTTGTCGTGTTTAACGCATTCTAACACACCTTAACACATAAGCATGCATCCATAGTCTATATTTAACACATTAAGGCACAAATAATCGTTTACACATCATTTAAACACATCTATGTATATAATCCACCACACGACCCATAATCCACACATATACTTAATTAGTTCATGTAATGTCACCAACAACGGAACCCGGTACTAGTGTATTACCAAAACGACTCCCAATGATCCTCCAGATCATTGTACCCTGGACAATCCTAACTTGACCCGACTCAACTAACCCAGTTAAGTTTGTTTATAAACGTTTCTCGCTAAGGTAGACTTAGATGTTACTAATATGTTTAAGCCGAACATGCCGGGTGTCACAAGCAAAACTGGTTTTCGGGACGTTACATAATCATCTGTTAGTTATATGTGCATTTTATTTCTTTGTTTTTTTTTGATGATAAGGCTCCATTAATCAAGTATATGTATGTATCTTGTTTTATATTTATTGTTGTAAGATGATGTGTTTGAAGTTTTTATGGACTGTTAATGTTTGAATATGTGTTTTAGTGACCTCGCGATCCACTCTGTTGTATGTAGATTTTGAGTGCTTTATGATTATGTTTTACAATACTTTTATGACTTTGTACACCATGTAGGAAAATTGGACTTTGTAGCTGAATCATATCATATAGATATATATAGGAAATGGTTATTGTACAAGACATTCAAATCATACGAAGTGTAAGAGACATTCAAAGTCAAGGGTGTTATAGGAAGATCCAATATGTTAGTTTAAAAACTCATTCTCTCACAATTTTGAAACGTCCATAACTTTTTTCACACGTTAATATTTTTTTTAAAAAGAATCAAACCATGTTAACAAGCATTTCATTCTCTTTTATCTGAGTAGGTCATTGTCATAGTTTTATTTATTTATGAATTTGTTACAGAATACGTGATTACATAATTACACATTCAATAGAAATCATTATGTGATTACACATTCAATTTGATTTATTATAACAGATGTGATAATATTTATGCTTATTTTGTGATTACACATTAAAAAAAGAGAACTTAATTATTTATGCTTTGTTACGTGATTAAATCTATAATATACAATATTACGTGGTTATTATAGGTTGATTGGATAATATTTTGTATTACATTTATACTTAATACGTTACACATGAAATATCAGACACCTAAAATGAAAAAGGAAAAAAAGAGAAGGAAGAAGCAGGTTTTTAGGAATTAATAAATGGTTTCTAACTTTAAAACACCTAAATGTCTATTATACGCCTATAAGATCTAATCTGTCAATCAAATATGTAAAACATTTTTGCCACTACCCAATCTTAACCATCCATTTAAATATCTAAGGGCCCAAAACACTTCTCACAAATAACACCCTTTGTACAGGAACCCTACCATATATACATACATTATATATATATATATATATATATATATAAGGTAGGGTTCAAATAGGAACCAACCCTTGAGTAGGAACTATAGGAACCAATCTGAGTCATCCATCTTCAATGGTATGATTGTAAATAAGTAAAACTTTAATTAATTGTTATTTTAATAAAGGGTTTTAATGTCTTTTGTTCAATATCATTGTTATTAGGTAATTAATAAGAAACTCCTGTATATTTTGGAAACAGCAAATTAGTGTTTATGGTATACCAAAACGTATTTATTGAATATATACTATTAAAATTATATCTCGGTATATATACAACAGTGTACATTGATGTATATCAGTTTTTTTTGTTCATTCATCATCATCATTAAACACATATATACAACGGTGTACATCAGTTATACATTGATGTATATCACTTTTTTTCTTTTCATTCAACATCATCAACACAGATATACATTGGTGTATATTCGATTTTTCATTCATCATCATCACCAACACAAAATATACATTGGTGTATATCAGTTTTTTTTTATTCATTGGTGTTGAATGAAAAGAAAAAAAAGTGATATACATATATACAACTGTGTACATCAGTTATACATTGATGTATATCACTTTTTTTCTTTTCGTTCAACATCATCAACACAGATATACATTGGTGTATATTCGATTTTTCATTCATCATCATGACCAACACAAAATATACATTGGTGTATATAAGTTTTTTTGTTCATTGGTGTTGAATGAAAAGAAAAAAAAAAGTGATATACATATATACAACGGTGTACATCAGTTATACATTGATGTATATCACTTTTTTTCTTTTCATTCAACATCATCAACACAGATATACATTGGTGTATATTCATTTTTTCATTCATCATCATCACCAACACAAGATATACATTGGTGTATATTCGTTTTTTCATTCGTCATCATTCAACATCATCAACACAGATATACATTTCATTTTTCCTAATGAATATACACCTGTGTATATTTAACGTAACATTTAGAACGTCATTTAGCTACCATACTACACTTGTGTATAATAATTAATAGATATATTGTTATACACTGGTGAATAACAACTAATAAACTAACAACAAATCTTTTCATCGTTGTACAACCCAATAACTACATATAATACACCAGTGTATAACTATATCGTCATTCCAATACTGTACGTAAGTATGAATTCCAGAATACAAAACAAACTTTTTCAAAAGTCAAAAATAAAACGAAAACTATACGGATCATCCGATAGAAATCACAAAAAAACGTATGAGAAAACGAAATACAGTTAAAAAAAAACAATACATAAATACCTTGATTTTCAACACTATTTAGTAACAAAGGTTGTGATGGTGTTTCATGATCTTTTATCACATGAGATTGTAATTCAATGGTTTCATGTATAGAATTATTATCCATAACTTGAAATTATGAATCGTAGGACGATTTTAGTTTCTTTTTAATCGCAAGTTTTTTCAATCAAATTGAATTAAATCTTCTGATTGCTATGAACGTGATTTTATGATTAAGGAATTAGAGATGCTAATGGTTGAGAGATTTAAGGAAACCTAATCTCTAATTAAAACAACTGCCATATATAAAAAGTCTTAATCAATTAAAAAGATAATATTTAATTGTCTAATTACATAAATACCCCCTAGATCAAAATTATAAATGGATGGTTCAGATTGGTTCCTAGTTCCTAACTAGGGTATTGGTTCCTATTTGATCTTTTTCCTATATATATATGTGGGAAGTATTTAGAGAAAACCTTGATTTTTAAGGAAACTCTAGTAAACTCAATACTTGGCCAAGATTTGTCTACACCACCCACAAATATTATCTCCATATTATATTAACAAGGTTATTTGGGTAATTTTAGATTTCCCCCTAATTCAATTTTGAATCATTTATCTCCCCCCATATAAACACATAATATCACATTCTCTCTCATTCTCTGTAACCCTCTCTCACCACCATCACCAGCCACCACCACTTCCAGGGACCACCTCCAACCACCACCTCTGGTGGCCGGATCATTATTATTATCAGCTTGATAATTGAGACTCAAGGTACATGTTGTCAAAGTCATTGAAAAACTACAGATTCATATACATACATACGTACATATAAATTGCTTTTCAAGGTCGTTGAAACTTCTAACAGAATCCAATCAAAAGTAGTCAACCAAATAACCAACGCCCACTTGTAATCTGAACATGATAATATTAATGGCTGGCTGGCTGCATCTTAGTTGCCAGATCTTACAATCCATAACGCTGCTTACATGTTGACTTTTTGTCTTATAGTTTTCAATCTTGTACAAACAACAACTGGTTTCAATAATAATTCATCATTTGTTAATGGTTTAAAAAAAGTCAAACCCATTTGTATGTGAGTATGGAGATGAAGAAACCATGGTTCTTGATGTGTTTTATGTGGTTGAACTTGCTCATGTTGTTTAGATCTTCTGTGTCTGTGGTGTCTCAACATGAAAGTAACTTTTGTTCATATGCTTTGGATTTTTTATGTAAGTTGAAGTCAAATTTTTTTCCTTTTTTTCCCATTATGTGTTGTATATTGTAAGCTGTGCGATGAGATTCCATATATGGGAAATAAGTTTTGATACTTGCATGTAGTAATTTTAATCACGTTAACTGATGATGGATTGAGGATAGGTCGTTTTAACGCATTGGAAGTCTGTCAAAGTGTATTTGAATACTTGCAAGTTACAGTCCTGTGAAAATTTGTTAGGAAATTTGGTTTATTGTTTATGCAGCATTGTTTATGTTAGATTGAATGTTAAAAAGATCATATTTTTTGAATTGGGGTATTGTGTTTTTATTGCATATTTTTTGTTTTAAGGTCTTTTAGTTCTGAATTAGGAGCTGAATCTCTCCCAATTAACATGTGTTAAATAGCAAATGTGTTTTTTTTTATTTTCTTGGTATATCTTTTGATTTTTCTCTAATAATTTTACTTTCTATTTCTTGTATATATGTTTACTGATTTATACCCCGCGAGCGTCTCGGGTTGAGAAATCTAATATGACATATCAATTTTACATACGAAATAGACTGATGTGCTTTACAATTACATGTAGGAAAGCTTCATGTACCACCTAACCTAAAACAATTAAATTGTATCTCCAATGTTAACGCCTAACCTTAAACAATGTATAACTCTAATAGTAAAACCTAACTTAAAACAATGTACAACTCCAATGCTAAGACATGTTGTAAATAAAATTCAT